>CAIGRP010059459.1:0-27625 GCA_903798385.1 Fraxinus cuspidata | reverse complement strand
TTTATAAAGTATTTGACAAAATTATTTTTGAAAAGAAAATAATAAACTCCTTATTGTTGCACATTAAGAACAATTATACCAAGTTAATTGGATGGAATACTTGTTTTATTAGTGAGCATTCATAGAGATAATTTACAATCATATGAATAGTACATACTTAATTTTTTTATTATATAATTATTTTATATAAGTTTTTATAAGAATTATTTTTTTATGGGCTTAAAACTCTTTAAATTCATAGGCAAAGACTTGACAAGATTAATATAACTCTCTGATTTAGTTTTTCACTAAAAAAAAGAGGTTACAAAAAGAGAAAAATCATTTTTCAACTACACCTCCCCTCAATTCCGTAAATTATTCTTATTTTCTCTCAAAAAATTAAATATCTTTAAATTAAGTAAAACTTAAAAGAATAGCAAGGGTGTGAAGGCGAAAGTGCACACTTTGATCAAGAAAAAAAATGATTTTCAAAAGAAAAAAACATAGGAGAGGAGTAGATTTCTTAAAGCTTTGGTGTAGTTGGGAACAATATTCATTGTCCAAATTCTTCCATTTCAAAGTTTCAAATTAAGGTTGGTAGAGGTGCAAGTATATATTTGGTTTTCAAATTATTATTTTTCGTTAAAAGTTTGAATGAATCGGTACCTCTGGGTACGGTGTTTGGGCACTACTATAGTTTGAATGATCATTCTCCGATTCTACGTGTTATGATAATGCTATAGAAATCGAATTTTGCCAGAATCCCTATACGTGCCGTGGTATGAATCATAATGAAATGCACTGATGATATCTATTGAGTTTCAAACTCATAGGTTAATTTGATATGCTTAGGATGTAGATAATAGTAGAGGATGATGCAATATGCTATGGAGATGCCGGTGACTTAACGTTTTTAATTCGATTATGCAATATTTATGTTTTTTTATTTGGTTTCTATGAATATCATATATGGAATTATTCTAAGAATATTTTCATGAATAAGTTATATTTAAAAGTAGATATGTGTTATAGAAATTAACTTTCAAGTCACCATTTTCCACAAAAGAAAGTATTAGCGATTTAGTGTTACTGTTTTTCTAAATTTTCAGCTTCTGCCCTAAAATTCAAAAATTCATAACTCAATCGTTACTAGGAAATCTTTAACAAAATCAGTGCGAGTTTGATAGACTCATAGGTTAGCTACTATATAAACTTGGAATCATGTCAATCCGATGTTGGTAGAAGTTTATACGTTCCTTAAGGTAAACTGCACTGGGTAGTGTTGTTTTTTTAGCTTCTGCCATTGAATTTAAATTTGTAACTCAATCGTTACTTAGAATTTTTGGACAAAACTAGTGGCATTTGATAGCCTCATGGATTAGCTACTGAATAAATTTGAAATCATACTGATCTGACATCTATAGAATTTTATATGTCATTTTAAGTAAACTGCATTGGATTACCTTCTAAACCGAGTCGCTGCAGGGTTTTGAAAAATATTTTAATACCTCATATGTTGCCAATGGAAAATTATGTTTTGGATATGTCATAATATAAATAATTTCCTACTTTACTACAAAATTTCATGAATTTCGAGGTCGANAAACCGAGTCGCTGCAGGGTTTTGAAAAATATTTTAATACCTCATATGTTGCCAATGGAAAATTATGTTTTGGATATGTCATAATATAAATAATTTCCTACTTTACTACAAAATTTCATGAATTTCGAGGTCGATATCTATGCCGAACGAATTTATTTTTGAAATTGCCACTAAGATTAAAAACAAAAGCAGCAACATTTATTTTCATTTTTCTTCCTACAATTTCACGTCAATAATGTGACTTTATTTCTAAGAAATTATTAGATAATCCCTTAATACGAAATGATGTTATTTAGAATTAAATAATTCTCAAATTTAATTCTTAAGTTAAATTTTTATGCTTTCTACTAAAACTATAGATAATTATTTTATTATGTCTACAGTCTACGGATAAAGTAAAGTTAATATAGTGACGTTTCAATCCATGCGGGTCGGGGCTTTACACGTAAAATGACAAGTCAAGTGGCGGCTTTGATCCTATAAGAGCCATTATGGAAGGAGTTCAAGAGATTAAGTCTCGAAGTGGTCACAACACCGCCAAATGCTATTGCTCAGATGGCAGCACGTTTGATTCAGCAAACCCTCCGTGATAGGATTAAGGACCATTAGAAAGTCGATTAGTTATTTGAATTTATTAAGTCAGAGATTGATACAGAGAAGCGAAATGATTTTACCATTGGTAAGGACGAGACTCTGTATTATTAAGGACGCTTGTGTGTGCCAAACTTCGAGTGGTTGAAAAATGAATTATTAGAAGAGACTCACTCTACTCCTTATTCAGCACATAAAGGAGGTACAAAGATATACCGAGACCTTAAGGCGGTATTTTGGTGGAAAGGCATGAAGAAGGATAGTATGCCGACAAGTGAAAGCTCAGCACCAACGATAGCCAGGGTTGCTTGAACCGTTAGAAGTTCCGGATGGAAGTGGGAGCATGTAATGATGGACTTTATAGTCGATTTTCTAAAGTCAACAGAAAGTTATGAGGCTTTTGGGTCATTGTGGATTGACTCACCAAATTAGCTCATTTATTGCCGATTCGGATGACATTTTCAATCAACTAGTTAGCTCAGTTATATGTGAATGAGATAGTAAGGTTGCATGGCATGCCTTCAATTGTATCGAATAGAGTTCCAAGGTTCACATCAAACATAAAGTTTACACCAAGCTATGGGAACTAAGCTAAAATTTAGCACAGTTTTCAACCCCATAGATAGATAGGCAGTCTGAGCAAACAATTCAAACCCTGGAAGATATGCTTTGAACATGTGTCCTTGAGTTCACAGGACATTGGAAGAAACATTTACCCTTGATTGAGTTTTCATACAACAACAGCTATCATGTCTGTATTAGCACGGTATTGTATGAGGCATTGTATGGGAAGAATTCTAGATTACAGTTCCTTGCACCAATGAAAGGAGCGTTACGTTTTTGACAAGAAGGAAAAGTTGCGACTAAGGTTAATTAGCCTGCTTGAAATATTGTAACGTATTGGTAATGCCACATATCAATTGGCTTTACCTTCAGAACTTTCAATTGTGCACGATGTCTTCCATGTGTCAATACTTAGAAAGTACGTCCCTGATCCAACTCATATGGTGAACCATCAGTCCATTGAGTTACAACATCGTTAGAGCTACGGGGAAGTGCCAATACGATCGTGGAGATAATGTTTTTTGTTATTTTAAATTCATTATATTATCTCATTAACCGAAATATAGTTGAAATAATGATAAGATTTGATCACTTTTAAAATTCAAAGTTCAATTGAATTAGAACTCTCAAAGCATGGTCGTCCCTATAAATAAGCATCATATGTTCCATTTTCAAGTGCATTCATTTCTCTGTGAAATACACACAAACACGAATATACAATATTCGTTAGTACATGGTCAAAGGTTGAAGTCCTAAATATATTCTAGTATTTCTCTTATAACTATCACAAGATATAGGTAAGTGTATAAGTATTTTATGGGATTATATGTGTACGTTAGGTTTTTGGAACATTGATTATGAGGTCTTTTATGTATGTTCTAAGTTTGGACCGAAGCATAGTAGCGCTAAGCATGAAAATCCCATACCACCTATGTTTAGTATAGATTTTTCTGTCTCACTATGTATATATGAATGTATATATGTATGTAGTTCCTTAAATTTTGTAAAATATTAATCAATGTACTTATATACTTATTTAAATTTTAACTCACCCCTTCCTTATACCTCTTTTAGGAAATTAATGGTTCGCGAGAATCAAGGGATGAGAGAATTACGAAGTGGCAAGTGAAAAGAGACCCACCATGCTTACTTTTTTTTATTTAAGAACTTGATTGTTGATTTAGATATTAAGACCACTAAAACTTTCTAGTATTTTATTCTATTTCAATGTCAAATTTTAATTTATGCTGACTCTTATTATTTCATGATATAATTTAATAAAATTTCAAGTTTTTGAAAGTGAAATACGGTGTTCAAGATATGATCATAGTGACACTCAAATCTTTAGAACTTGGGTCGTCACATGAGTACCCTAAGTTGTCCAACAAAAATTATCAGAATCCAGCAACGATGGTTGATTTGGTTACAAATAGGATTTTTTCTTCCAAGAAAGAAACAAAATAATGAGCAAAGAAAATACACTTAATGTGTAAGTACAAGAAACCAATCGGTAATTAAATTCGTTATGAGTAAAAAGGAAAAAAGAGTGAGCAAAGAAAATATACTTATCTCGAATTTAGTGGCAGGGAGGCTACAGATACCTTAATTTTATACTTGATAGCTCGAGAGCATGTGAATGGAAGTTTTGATGGGGATAATAGTAAGTGGTAGACCTGGAGATAGACATGATTGGTGAGAAAATGTTGAGTTGTTTAAGGTTTCATGTGGTACTATACAACTTAGCTGCTTGCAGGCTTGTAGTGTTCAATCGGGAAATAGAAAATAATGTAAGAATTCATAAAATATGTACGATAAAAAATTTAAATACTTCCTCAATCTATGCACCAAGCATGTTTTCCTCCATATCAACAACCTAATTATTGTTTCCATTGAAGTTTCAATTCACATCTTCTCAAGATCTTATGTACAAAGTGAACGTTCTATATTGTTGAGCAATTTCATCTCTTTTGTGGCAAAATAATCTCCAGAGGAAATATTTACAATTCTATCCTGTAAAAACATTTGGGAATCCAAATTGAAGGATGTTATGTTATATGGTAAAAAACCTTAAGACCATCATCATTCTTCAGCATATTGTTGCAATGTTAACGTAGGACTTGTATAAAATTAGTTAAAAAAAATTTTGGCGGAGTAATTATTTAATGGGTCTTACACATTACTCGTCCAATTATTGCACAAAACATGCACTATACTTCTCTGAATTTCCACAAAGGAAGAACGCAAAACAATGGAAGTAAAAAGATTATAATAGCACATCCAATTTCAATAAACAAGTTCTGTCCAGCTATGTATTTAGCCAAAAGAATTTCTAGCCAATATATTCCATAATAAACTAAAGGCATTTCTCATTATTCAAATTGTACTTTTGCCCCTGGCTTCCGACACCGGTTTCGTAACAGAAAAATTTACACTAATCGAACAAATTGCTACAAAACTAAAACTAATAAAACATACTCTATGTATTTCTGAATCCCCAAAAAGGAAAAGGAACAATGCTTGTCAAGCTAATTAGTTAGCCGAAAATGTTGTAGTCAGTTATACTTCCATAATAATCCAAAGCATTGCAGGTAACTAAACCCAACCCTTGCCCCAATTCCAAGCGACGGTTTGGAAAAATAATTTGACACTTGAATCGAACAAACTGCTACAAAAAACTAATTTCACTTCCAAATACCCAAAAATAAAGGAAAATCACGAAATACCTAACAAAGGAAAAACCTTAAACTAATAATGAATATTATAATCCCTTCAAATATCATCCAGTTTTCTCAAAACCCATAACACAAAACCCAGTTTCGAAATCGTAAAAGTAAAGCCATTACAGACTAAACTCACTTAGGACGAGGGACCCACGAAGGAAGGCTGGGAATCCGGGGTGTCAAGAAGAGACGTGTGCTGGAGCTTGAGTTCATTTAACTGCCCCTCAACTCGTCCACTGATGTCGAATAATCAAGTGATTAAGGATCCCTCACTGTGGGCGGAGCAGTTGAGGTGAGGTGACATGGCCACGGTGGAGCTGTTGCTGAGGGCTCCACACGAAGAGAGAAAAAAGGAAAGGAAAGGATAAGGGATGGAATGGGAAAGCTGAAATGATTTGACGTCTGAGACAAATATGACGTGTTAAAGAGGATATGGCATGTGAGTGACACAACATTTAATTTAAAAATAGTACACAAACCGGCATGGTTTTGGAATCGTAGAAAAACGACGTTTTTAAATGTCTAGTGAAAAAAAAAGAGGCAAAAAATGGAAAAAGAAATTGGAGGGCGAACATTGCCCTCAAAACTGGATCTTTTCTTTTATGGTGGATTACGTATGGCGTCAGATAGTTCCGCAAGCCTAAATTACCCTGGTTATATCGTAGGAGACTATTAAGTACTTTGGTGCTTGTTCGGTAGTAATTTTAAATACTTATAAAGTATGAGTACTATTTAAAGTGTGAATAATAAGGGAATAGTAAGTTGTGGGTCCTACAAAATTTGATAATAAATATTAAGTCCAATGAGCTGAATTAAAGCATACACTAAGACAAGTTGTGCACAATTGTATGCTTGCAGTCGATAGACATAATTCTGTACCATTTTTTATCATATGGTCATTTTTATTGTTGTTATGTTGCCGTTTATATTGGTAGGTTATTTGTTATATACAAATAATTAAAGGTTTTCCTCTATATAATGTTAATTATTTTATTATAGTCAATAAACTACAGTTCCAAAATATATAACTACTTGAATATAACACTATCTATCATGTTGCTATAGCTAATTAGCTACAATTCTAGAACTAACCATTATCTTTTTGCGTATCTTTTGTTTTAGAATTAGGAGTTGTGATGGTTATGATTCTTCATATTTTGTACTCAAATAAATAAGTATTTATCATGTGTCAAATATAGCATGAATCTTTAATGTACAATTTAGTATCTATTACACGACAAAAAATAATTTGGCTTTAATATTATCTCTAAGTGATGACTAATTATGACGTCCGTCCATTTTTCTTTTCTATTATATCTATATATTTAAAATTTTAACTTTTATTCAAAGCACACTATAAAATGTATGATTAAAGATATATAAAGTGAAAATCATGCAAAGGTTTGCCTAATAAAATTGAACAAAGTTAATTATATGGTCAAAGTTCTGCTAAAACTATCTTATACACATTAAAATACATGATGGTGAAGAATACTTGTTCTTTATGAAGTAAAAAGATTTAATATAAACAGAAAACAAATAAGGATCCAACAAGGTAAGCATTAGTAGAATCCAAGCTCAAATTATCCTCCACCAGCCAACATTGCAGTGCTCTGTACTTCTATCGAAAGGAACATGAAGCCATTCTAGTACAATATGTAAAATGATAATTCATGTGAAAGTGTAGGAAGGTGGGTTATGATTTCTATTCAAGTCTAAATTCATCAAATGTGTATAAAGAACTATTATATGAAATACAAAATTATTCCAAGAATCACTAATTAGGGGAAACGAAAGGTTAGTGGGACTTATGTTTATTTTATTATTTTCAGTTTGGAGAGTACATTTTTCATTGTCTTTGAAGGCAATAGTGCAAATGTATGCAATAATGAAAATGTAAGTATTTTGCACTTACATGATAAGAGAAATTAAACAATAGCCCGAGGTTGATGTGCACTAAGAAATAAGATCAATACCGTGATAAGCAATGTAAGCAGAGGTTAATGCTGTCATCAGAATCACCATTATAAAAGACAGTAAGATGAAGCCCAGAGTGTTTAATTTAGAACAGGCCATAGTGAATCGTGAGTATCAAATAATGCAACACCCGCTTGACAGCAGTCAATTGCAAATCAGACGATATGTGCATAAAGTTTGAGAATATTTATTAATTACTTCGTGGGGGAGGTTTGGATGAGTAAGGGAAAGATATTGTAAGACATCAAGAGTTTGCAAATATATAGAGGCATCCACAGGTAGAGAGCCATCAGAGAGAGTGAGAGTAAAAGATAATGTACTGGATAGGGAGTTGTGTATTCCTTGATGCTGGTCATGTTTGTGTAGTGGAGGAGATCACGGATCTATTTATGTTGCACAAGAAGAGGACAAGGTATGGAAAGAACATCGACATTGAAAAAATAATGGAGAGAGCCTATATCTGAATGAATGTCGGAATGAAGGGAGAAACATTGAAAGAGTAAGATAGTGGGGTTATTCATTGTCCCAAAGAAGTCTTCAACGAAGAATTGATTGAGTGGTTGAGATTGTGAAGATATATGACCAATTAGTTAACCAATTTAAAAATATAACCCGAAACTTTTCTTAGCACAAGCTATTCAAACAACAAAAATCCTCACCGTCGTGGGCATTACTAGATTTTTAATAATCAATGTGAATTTAATAAATAAGTTTTATATAAACTTCTACAAAAACTAAACCCTAATTTCTATAACATGGCAGTAAAAATTGAAATAACAACAAAAAATAGAGAGAGGGAGAGAGAATGAAATGGAGCTAACCCTCCCACCTTCAAGATAACAAGCAATGTACATATTGAAATAAAGAAAAAGGAAAGTAAAAACTGAGACAAAAAAAAAAAAATCATGAAAAAACAACATTGTTCATACATACCTCAATCTTTACTATTCTTTCCTCCTGTAGAGCCCAAGAAACGGGCGTTAGATACATTTTACCATCCACTGAGAAGTGTTGAAGCTCCATTGTCCCTGTTGAAAAATTTGTGAAGAAACTCTCGCGAGCTTTCGGAGTGAGATAGATCGAAGAGAATAGAGAGAGTTTTGTTAGTGTTGTTTGGTCCAATTGCTTTTCAAGGAAACACTTTTAATATAATTAATGCATTTTATATTTGGCATATCTACTATTTAATTAAATTATTATGTTAAATTAACAGAATCCGAATATTCAAGTCTTAGTATTTTGTTAATCACAACGAGTTGTAGTTATTAGACACAAATTACATATGGTTAATCTTAAATTATTTGTGATTGTAAGAAATAATGAGAGCAGATATCGTTATTATTTATAAACCTACACATGTGGCATTCTTCACTTATGCAGTAAGTAGTAGATCTCATAAGTTAAAATATAGTGACATATGTTTTGTTCAGAGAATAAAACATTAGAGACACGCTCCAGATATTCCACACGGATGTAAGTGTGAGTGGTTAATCTTTAACGTTTGATAATGAAATTGATCATTCGAATCGATGTCATTATAGTGTCTAATATAAAGACAGTCATATTTTAGTAATATTGGATGTTGCTATGTAATGCATTATCGTTTAGGTATATCAATAATGATATGAAGGTTTTGAATAATTTATAGATGATTCGTTATTCTTAGTTAGTAAGAAATCATGATCTATATTTCTTTTGCTTAAATTGAAATAGAAATTCATAGACAAGGTAATTATGTAAGTCTAAAAGAGTTTCCATGATTTTTGAAGCTATGATTGAATAATTGAGATTGACACATCTCCGTATCTTGTAATTTATCGGATCATATTAAAAAAGAGATTATAGTAAATATGAACAAGTTTAATTTTGTGACACTACATGATATCTCCCATCACATTTATATCATGATGTGAATCGGGGACGAAGAATGTCAATTATTTAACTAGCTGAATTAATGGTAAATTAAAAAGAAGGTTTTAATTTATCTCATTATTCGCTATGAGGAACCGTAGATCAGAAAGCATATGATTAGATCAAAATAATTCACGTCAACGAACATCGTGATTGGAAACCTAATGAGTTATACACAAAAGGGAGAACTAAAAAATGATATTAAGAATTAATTAATAGACAAGTATGAAATATTTGTAGATTTAATCAATTGGATTGTGTATTAATAGGCTTAAGTTAATAATTTTTGGTCAGATTTAATTAATTGAATTAATTAACTAATGGATCAACTGTTGTTTAATGGATGTGTGAAGCCCACTTAAATATCTATAAATAAACAATTTGGGCTTGAGTTTTTTCACAATTATTACAATTGCAATTACATCATAACAAAAATCATAATCTTGCTAGCATAAGAAAAAACTCGAATATGTCGTTCTTGTTCTTTGTGTGGATTAATATTGGAGATTAGATAATTGAACAATTGTAATGTTGAAAGATCTTGGTTGATCAATATTCACAAGGAGGAGCTAAGATTGGAATTGTTCCTGACTAAGATTCTCAAAAGAGTTTGAAAATTTTGCTAAAGGTATGATTCTAATTACGATTTCTATCTAAAGATAAAGACGATCTTTGAAAGGAATTGAAAAATATTTTAAATTCCATTGTACATGTATAATTAAAATCCCATGATGCTTGGCCTTTTTCAATTTTGATTTTGTGATAGTGTGTAATAGCCCATAATTCTTTTGGAAAGTAGGGTACACTCATGGCGTCAGATAGGTCCCACAAGCCTAACTAATCAGAGTTATATTGTAGATGACTATTAGGTATTTAGGTGAATTTTTTTGATTCATATTTTCAAATGCTTATAAAATGTAGGTCCTAAGAAGTGTGTGAACAAAAAAGGGATACTTTGTTGTGGATCTTACGAAGTGTATGAATAAATAATATGTTCACCGAGCTAAATTAAGGCATAAACAAAGGCAAGTCGTTCTCGATTGTATGCATGCAGTCCATCATCAGGTTCATTACCAATTTATATTCTGTAATCATTTCTATTGAATTATGTTGCCATTTATTTTGAAGTTATATGTTACATAAAAAAATTATTTTTTTGTCCTCGATTTACCGTTAATTACTTTTTTATAATTAACAAACTGCCATTCCTAAATAGCCATTATGATTTTCTGTATCTTCTACTTTAATATAAGGAGCTGAAAAGGTACATTTAATTGAATATAACACTATTTATCATGTCAGTATAGTTTATTAATACTATTTCATAAATAATCAGTATCATTTTTTCCTATCTTTTTGTTTAATATTAGAAGATGTGATGGTTAAGATTCCTAGTAGGTTTTACAAAAATAAATGAATATTTATCCTCTGGTAACTATAGAACGAGTCTTTAGTATACGGTTACAACGTATGAAACAACGAAAAATAATTTGGCATCGATATTATCTCTTAGTTATGTCTAATTACAAAACCCCTTCATTTTTCTTTTCTATTTTAACTAGATATTTCAAAATTTTAATGTTTATTCAAAGTACACTACAAAATGTATAATTAAAAAATATATAAGGAGAAAGTCATACAAAAGTTTGTCTAATGAAATGGAACAAAGTTAATTATATATTCAAAGTTCCGCTAAAAATATCTTCTACACATTAAATCCATAATGGTGAAGAGTACTTGTTCTTTATAACGTAATACTGTTAATATAGACAAAAGTGAGTAACTCTAATACAATATATCAAATGATAATTCATGTGAAAGTGTATGGAAGGTGGGTTACGATTAGCCTGATCTAGCTTACAAGACATAAGCTGTGGAGGTTGATGTGCAATAACAAATAAGATCATTACCACGATAAACAACGTAAGCAGATGTGAATGTGTGGCCATCACAATCGGCATCAGAGAAGGCAGGAAGATGAGGCCCATAATGTTTGTTTTAAAGCAGGCCATAGTGAATGTTAAGTATTAAATAATGCAACACTCGCTACCTTTGCAAATCAGACAATATGTGCGTAAGGTTTTAGAAAATTTATTCACTTTGAAGGGCAGGTTTGGACAAGCAAGGGAAAGATCTAATAGTTGGCCAATATGTAGTGGCGTCGACAGGTAGAGGCCGTTGGTGAGAATGAGAGTGAGTGATACATAGTGTACTTTCATGGGAGTTGTGTATTCCTTTACGTAGGTCATGTTTGTGCACTAGAGTAGATCATGGATAGAATTGTTTTGCACAAGGAGAAGACCAGAAGGTATGGAGAGAACATCACCATCGAAAAACTAATGGACAAAACCTAAATATTTTAGAAACACTGAAAGAGTGTCTAGATGAAGGAAGGTAAGATAGTGGGTTTATTCCTTGTCCCAAAGAGATTTTCAACTGAAAATTGATTGAACGGATGAGATTGAGATGATATAAGATCAACTGGACTTAATACTTGGTTCCACTAACATGATTCCTCTTCATGTCGGAACATGAAGTACATTTAATGTGACCTTCCTTGATGTGTAATATTATAAGTGTTTGATCTATTTGCCAACCACTCGTGAACAACCTTTATTTCCCATTTGAATTTATTGTCCATTGTCAATTTCTTGATAGGTTTTTTCAAATACATAATAATATTTAAAGATGATGAGCCGTAGGCTTTGGTGGGTTTGGATTCAATAATTGGGTAAGCTTCTGATGCATTTGAGAAAATAGTGAAGGACTTGGGGCTTATTTGTTTCATGCAGATTTTTATCTCATGAAGTTCTAACTATATGCTTTATTTAATTTTTGTGTATTCCGTTTATTATTATATATGGCTGTTATATTAACATATTGATTGGTTTTCAAATTTTTTTCTATTATATTGGCATATGAACATTTGTGGTGTACGCCTGACTATATGACTTCAATTGTCGAATAATTTATGGTGAAATTCAATAATAAATTCAAATATTTTACATGTCAATTTGTTATTTGATACCATTGATTTCTGAAATTGTTATACAAAATGAAATGGTATCAACACAATCTTATATGCTTTTGTGTTGTGGACAAATCAAAATATGGCAATAAGCACCAATGACGACAAAAATACGAGAAACCTTTGATAGAACTTTAAGAGATATCTTGGATAATTCAAAACCATTTCGTGAATAAGTTTTCGTATACGGAGGTGAATTTCACCAAGTACTACACGTCATTCCAAGAGTAACATGACAATAAACAATTAACCAAATTTTGGTTAGATCGTATCTTTGGAAGAGAATGGAAAAGCTGCAACAAAATGAAAACATGCCTTTTCAAAATGACAATCGAATTGTACAATACTAGTTCCAAATTGATAATGGAACAAAACCTTACATTGAGGATGACTTCATCAACTTACCAAAGGAGATAGGTATAGCATGTGATGATGCTGAACCTTTGGGTTACATTTAATCAATGCAGTGTTCTCAGGTTTAACAAAAAATGCAGTTCCTTCTGATTATATGATAATATGTAAAATTCTTGCAACCAAGAATGAGTATGTTGACAACCTCAATAACAAACTAATTAGGTTTTTTCCTAGAGAAAGTGAAAAATATATGAGCTTTGATGAAGCAATAGATGATGCAAATCCATTTTATCGAGAGGAATTTCTGTATACATTTTTGCCAAATGATATCCCATTACATAAGTTAATCCTAAAAAAAAAAATTATCCAGCAATGCTCTTAAGGAATCTAGACCCATCCAACGATCTTTTACAATGGAACAAGAATGATTTGTCGTAATTTCAAGAGTCATGTTATCCATGCAGAAATAATCGTTGTACAACATGTTCGAACCGCACATCCCATTAACTCTAACAAATAATGAAGGATATCCATTCAAATTCAACGGGAACCAATTTCCAATGTTTGCAATGATCATGAAGAAGGCTGAAAGACAAACATGCTTACTATGGAAAATATCTTCTTGAACATGTACTCTTTCATGAGCAACTATATGTGTACTTTTTCGCAAATCTTCAATGTAAAAAATAAAAGTCTTAGTAAAAGCAGAAAATAAAATGAAGAAAAATGGTGGGACATGTTATTATAATCAAAACATTACATTTTAGTTTTTCAACATTTTCACAGTATATATTTAATTTCACAAAAAACAATATTTATTCTTGTATATTCTTTTTAACATTTTTAATATTTTCATTAACAATATCAATTACCTCAACTACTTTAAAAAACAGTATTAGTAATTCAAAAATATTACATATATCATTGATCCGATACATAAGACATACAAATCACGTGTTTACTACGATTTAAATAGAAGAGTAATAAATCCATTTTATAACATTGCAAAAAATTAAAATGATTTTATTTCTCTCTCAGTGTGTTTTTAACTTATTAAAATTAATTTCTTATTCATTACAAGAAAAATGAAGATAATTAATTTTGTAAATCTGACACGAAAGAACACTTTCTTTCAATGATAAAATATTTAAGGTAACACATGGCCTCTAGTATTTAAAATTTTTAAGAGTGGTAAAATTATTAATGTAAATGAGATGTGAGGTACATGCTGCAATATAGTGTGATTAATTATTTTAATTCAGGTTTCTTTTTCTGTCTTTGTTCAGTCATTAATTATAAAGACATATTTGGAAAAAAAAAATCGATTAGCTTGCAATTTTTGTTATATATCACCACCGAGTAAAAAGTAGTGGTAAAATATAACTATTTAAAAGATTGCTGCAGAAAGAGTAAAATACACTCTCTTTACATTCTGTGTATTAACAGTGCACACACATTTGTATAAGCAATTACTTTATTATATAGAAATTTGTAAGATTCCATTAAGATTACAATCTATTCGTAATGGAGTACGTTGCAGTTACATCTATTAAAAACTACTTTGTGACGTCTTGAAGCTATAACTTCTAATTATATATTAAGTGAACTCCGATTTTATTGTGGCCACTAGAAGATGGTTGATGGTGAAAAGTCAAATATTAGATGTTCAATTAATGATGCCTGTAGGTTATACATCTGTATGAATGGTGGTTTTTGGTACCAAACTACCATTCTTGGCTATAATGTTAACTGAAACAACAGTGTTTTTATGTTTTGATTGAACTTTGAAGATCAAGTTAGTTGAAGATAAAGAGTGAAAATATAAAAGCTAGCAATATAGAATGAGGCTAGAAGAATACTTATAAGAAACCTCAAGAAGGAGGACCTCTTTATACACACACTCCTCTCGCTGATTTGAGACAAATGTGAATTTGTACGGATGAGAAGTTCTTATATTCTCTCCCAGAATATAGAAAGTGGTTCTCTCATGTCTTGTTGTTCATTAATAATTACATCAAAGCTTTATATACATTTTGTTTGTGAGTAAATACTGATAAACATTCATTAAGGCTTTCTTCAAATTTGAATCATTCATAGACTCCTTGTCTCGACATTCATTGCTACAGAATGGAATGTTTCTGGAAAAATTATAGTAAACTTAATTATGAGTTTAATAAGATGTTTAAAAGTAGATTTTTTGACTTGCTTTTAAGATTAGCCAAACATGCACTTCAAAAAAAGTGTGGCTTTAGAGACAGAATTTTCTTTCGCTGCTGACTTGAATTTTGTAGGCAACATGTTGCTTTTAATGAGAAGAGGTTTCCTTCAGTAAATTCAACTGTGAAACCCTCACCGCTAATTTACCAACAGATTTCTTCGACCATTTGTAAATAAGCCACAACAAACTTCGTTGATGACTATTTCTATAGTCAATTGCAACGACATTAGCAATAATTTACCGATGACTATTTCTATAGTCAATTGCAACGACATTAGCAATAATATTATCATCGCAAATCATCTACGGATTAAGTGAGTCAATGTAATGAACTTCTCTTGTTATTTTTGTCGCTAATTTGAATTAAAATTAAAAAAAATATATATGAATTTTTTTTTTAATTATTCTTTTCTTCAGAACTTAAAAAAAAAAATTTAAAAATGCTAAAGTTAAAATTCTAACGTACCAACAAACAATGTACATGAAATTGCAAATATCATTCAATTCCTTAACTTAAAGTACGAAACAGTATTAAAAAAAAAAAAAAACATTATGTAATGAGACGTTATGACTAGCCGAGTCGCCTCCCACCAGTTTGGGCTTCATGCCAAAGCATTCAAATATGTATCTTTGCTTGGAATAAAACCACAACATATAATATTACACAAAAGAACCCTTCTAGGAGAAAATAATGTTATCGTTAGATCAAATGCCTATAGCATAAAGATACTAAAAGAGTAGTATTTTCAGTGGAAATATTGTAAACTGAAAGTTAATGATTCTGTGAGCAAGCAAACATAAAAGAGAGTAGAAATGACATTGAAATTATTTCAAAGCCACTTACAACAAATGTGAACACCCAAAATTATTTGAAATTACCTTTGAAATTTTGAAGGATGGGGTTGAGATTAGCGTTTTATTGTGTGCATAACAAGGGTAGTTCCAGAAGTATTTTCTCTATATTTAAGGATGCAGAAATTCCACCTACCCTGCACAACTCTACCGTTGCAGCCAAGCCTTCCCACCCCAACCACAGCCACTCCAAAAGCCAAACACCTCATCCCTTACTGGGACCAGGGGCGAATCCAGCATTGCCGTTCAGCTAGAGTGGAGACCGTTGACTGTTGACTGATGACTGTTGACAATCAATGATCGTAATAGTCGAAAATATAATTCAATATATATGTAAATGCACTGAAACGTAAAAAGTATATACATATGAAAATATAATTCAATACAACCCGAAATACTAAAAAACAAAAATACAACCCTACTTTGTAATTGTACATTCTACGGGGTCTCATATTTTGAAAACGTTGCAATATTGTCTTATTATCAAGTTTTATAAAAATATCATTTTCCACGTAAACAATCAAATTGTCATTCAATCAGTCATCTCCCATTTTATTACCCTCAAATGCATAAAAAGGATGGCGACCCAGCTGAGAGGGAGGTGGAGATTGATACTTCCACCAACTACTTCACAAGTCGACTCAGTGATGACATGCCATGGGAGGTAAACTTTCCCCCCGAGTACACTCAAGAGCACGAGCCTCAAAGATCCAGCAGTGTTTTTGATCGGATTGGACCTTCTAGGCCTAGAAATAGGTCCCATCAGCTATCCCAGTGCAAAGAGGGTAGGAACAGGATCAAAGACATGAGCCTTGGGGATTCCTCCTCCGCCTAGAAATAGGCGAGAGATGAGGGATGAGGCGAACTTGAAAAACCAAGCAGGAACATCACAGCCCCCTTGTTATCAGGCAGAGGAAAATGATTATGATGGACCATGCAGGTCACTTGAGTTGGACAATGATAAAGAAAGCTTGCCCTTATCCTAAGAATTGAAGAACGCTCATGTCCCTAGTCATTTTGTACCTCCAAAGATACCCAAATACGAAGGAAATGGTGATCCGGTGAAACACCTCAATAACTACAAAACCCATGTGTCTCTGCGAGGGGCCTCGCCAGCGCTAAAATGCGGAGCTTTTCACCTCACACTTACAGGAGCGATATAAATTTGGTACAGTCGCATCCTCGCTGGAAGAATCAAAAGTTGGCCAAATCTCAAGAAGGCCTTTCTGAACCAATACCTATTTAGCAAGGAGTGGAAAGCCCCCATCCAAAGGTTGCAAGACATGAGGCAGTAGTAGGCAGGTGAAACCCTGAAAAGCTACTTGGCCTATTTTACAGATGAAATGACCTATTGCGAGCATGTCACGGATAGGGAGGCCCTATCTACCCTAAGAGGAGGCCTCAACATGAATACTCTATTCTGGAGAGACGTGCGAAATAGAAATCCCACTTCTTACGACACTTTGGTGGAGATGATGAAGAGTATAATCATTAATGAAGTGCTGATAGAGCATCGCAATAGAACCTCACTGAGTTCCCTCTACCTCAAAGACAGCGAAGAGGCCCTGTGCCCCACTTGGTGGACCAGCATGGACCCAAGCAGAACACATAATAGCCCCACCTCAGGCCAAGCATTAGCCACTGCCACGCTAACTGCAATGCCTTCTTTGGAATAAGAGAAAATTGGGCCCAAAAATCAAAGGCAACCTAATCCATCCGGGGAAAGGTCAGAGGAAAAAATAGGGAGCCCCAAGATAGGCATGATTGCACATATCATCGGACAAATAGCCAAAGTACTGAGAGCTGCCTATCTAGGCCATCTCATGGGGAGTCAGCTGACCCCTGCATTGAGGGTAGAAATACCCATCAAGCATAAAGAAATATACCCCAGCCTAGGCAGGAAAGAGAGCCCAAGCGAAACGCGAGGCGTCACTGCTAGAACGAATCACTTAGACAAGAGGAATACAGAAATAGGACAAGGCGGCAGAGGCTAGGAGAGAGGCTTCGGCGAATATGGATAACGCTTCCATTAGAGAGATTGACACTATCATAGGTGGTCCTCACATAGGAGAAGATTCCAATAACGCACTAAAGAACTATACAAAGGAGGCGAATGGCCCTCATATGGCGAGCCACTTGATCAATAACACTGGTCATGGATTTTGGAACACCCCATCAATCACCTTTTTCCCAATCGACAATATGGGAGTCCATTACCCGTACTGTGATGCACTGGTTGTATGAGCCATCATAGCTAGAAAAAGGCTCAGACACATGTTGGTAGATAATGGGAGTTCGGTTAATATCATGTTTAGAACCACCTTCGACAAGATGATAGTGGATGATGAGCTTGCCTAATGACCGTCCTTTTATACAGCTTTACTAGCGATAGCATTGTCCCCAGAGGTAGGATCACGTTGGTGGTAGAAATGTGGGAACCCCCATTCTTGGATCACTTCATGAATTCTTGGTTCTCTACCACAGAGTGATAGGGTAACTAGCTTTAAAAGAGCTCCAGGCTGTAACATCCATACATCATTTATGCATGAAGTTCCTAGCCAAGGAAAATTTTCTATAGTACGAGGGAATTAGATGGGGTCAAAAGAATGCTACCTTAACTCTCTGAGGAAATCCGAGCCCCCCTCTCCCCAGTATAAACATGGTTCCGATGGATGATGAAATGATTGACGTACCTGAAGAAGGTCCTACCCTAAACAAGGGAAAGGCGTTAGATGCCCCTGAAGAGGGTGTCATTAAAGTGGATTTAAACCCCAGGAGCATAGGATCAAACTCACGAGCAACCCCGGTGGAAAAGGTCAAACCTTTCCTGATGAGCCCACATGATCCTAGAAGGGTATTATAAATAGGAAAAAAGCTCGTATAAGGAGAAAAAACGGGGCTAAAAGACTTCCTGCTTAACAACTTAGATATATTTGCGTGGAAACACGAAGACATGGTAGGTATTGACCCCAAAGTTAGGTGCCACCAAATTAATTTGGACCTGAAGTTTACTCCCCACCGGCAAAAAAAGAGAAGCCTGAGCCTAGAGAGATACACGACCCTAAAAGAAGAGGTACAAAAACTCATATCTAATGTGTTCATCAGAGGGGCAGTATACCCAAAATGGATATCCAACCCCGTCTTGGTAAAGAAACCCAATGACAAATTGAGGGTCTGCATAGACTTCTTCAACCTCAACCAGCTTGTCCAAAGGACATCTTCTTACTTCCATGGATCGACCAACTAGTTGATTCCACGGTGGGCCACGAACTCTTAAGTTTCATAGATGCATACTCAAGATACAACCAGATCCTCATGCACCCAGCCGATGAGGAAACACCTCATTCATCACTGATAGATGCCTATATTGCTACAAGGTCATGCCGTTTGGCTTGAAAAATGCTGATGCCACCTATCAACGGCTAGTCTACAAAATATTTTCCGACCTCATAGGCAAAAGAATGGAATTATATGTCAATGACATGCTTGTTAAAAGCCTTAGGTCTGCAGAACACATTGAACACTTGAGAAGTACATTTAAGATTTTGATGAAGTACCGGATGAAGCTAAACCCATTGAAATGAGTCTTTGGCGTCGTATCTGAAAGTTCTTAGGTTATATGGTCAACCAGCGAGGCATTGAGGCCAATCTTGAGAAAATTAAGGTCCTGCTAGACATGAAATCCACAACCAAGCCCAAGGAAGTACAATGTTTGATAAGGCGCTTCGCAGCAGTAAATCGCTTCATCTCCAAAGCTACGGATAGACGTCTTCCCTTTTTTAATGTCTTGAAAGGGGAAAGAGATTCCAGTGGAATGAAGAATATTAAGAGGCTTTCTAAAGGCTGAAGAAACACTTGGGCCAATCCCTCATTCTCTCGAAACCCAAAAAGAGAGAAACGTTGCAACTGTATCTGGCCGTATGTGCTGATGCTGTGAGTTCAGTGCTGGTAAGGGAAGAGGATAACATTCAATTGCCTTTCTATTTTGTAAGTATGGCCCCTCTTCCAGCTGAAATGTATTATACTGATATGGAGAAGCTTGCTTTGTCCCTTATGATCGTCTCTAGGAAGCTGAGACCCTACTTTCAGACCCATAGCATACGCATGTTGACAAACTTCCCCCTCAAGCTAGTGCTACAGAAGCTAGATGCATTGGAAGAATGATGAAATGGGCTATGGAGCTAAGTGAATTTGACATTTCATACCAACCTAGAACCTCAATGAAGGGACAAGCAGTGGCCAATTTCATACCAGAATTCACATAAGCAACAAATATCAATGTAACAATGGAGCGGCAAACCCCCCGACATGGAAATTGTTTGTTAACAGATCTGCTGGAGAAACAAGATCATGGGCTGGGACACAAAAGCGACAAATATCAATGTAATAATGGAGCTAGTAGACCCCCCGACATGGAAATTGTTTGTTGACAGATCCACTGGAGAAACAAGATTAGGGGATAGGATACTGTTGGAGAGCTCAGAGGGGGCACAAGCTTAGTTATGTCGTGAGGTTCGATTTTAAGACAACCAACAACGCAGCTAAGTATGAGGCACTTCTAGTGGGCCTCAGGTTGGCCAAGGAAATGCAGGTCACAAACTTCACAGTTCGGAGCGACTCCTAGCGAGTCATGAACGGCAGCTTTGCAACCGAAGATAAAGGTGTGGCAGCATACCTGAAGAAGGTAATGGACCTGATCCCCATGTTTTGAAAAGTTTGAGTTGATCCAAATCCCAAGAATGAGGAACCTACGCGCAGATGCCTTGTCAAAATTATCTAGCAGCAAAGACTCATAACTGCTCAAAATCAGACTGGTTGAATACCTCCCCAGGCCTTCCACAGCCAAGGTAAAAGAAGTGATGTGGGTTGGAGGAACCCCCCAATAGATGCAACTTATTATAGCTTACCTTAAGGACCACAACCTGGAAGAAAACAAGGAAGAGGCCCACAATGTCAGACGTAGAGTCGTCCACTATGTCTATAAGATGAGGTACTTCACAAAAGCGGCTTATCATCTCCTCTCCTACGATGCACTGGAGGAGATGTAGATGACTACGCCTTATGAGAAGTTCATGAAGGCGTCTATGGTAACCACACAGGGGGGCCAGTGTTGGCCCATAAAGTGTTAAGACAAAGATACTACTGGCCAACCTTAAAGAAGGATGCAATACAATTAGTGAAAAGATAAGACAAAAGCCAGCGCTTCTCTCCCATTCAGAGCCAACCATCCCAAGACCTGACCCGATATCTAGCCTATGGCCATTCGCCATATGGGAGGTCGACTTAATATGACCTATGCCAAAAGGGAAGAGGAGTGCAAGCTACGCGATTGTCACCATTAACTATTTTACCAAGTGGTCGAGCCAGAACCATTAGCTAAAATAACTGAAGTAAACACTTCCAAGTTTATATGGAAGAACATCACATACAGGTTCGGAATCCCCTACTCAATTGTTAAAAACAACGGACGGCGGTTAGGCAATAAGAAGGTTAGAGACCTATGTAACAAACTGGGTATCAGGAAATACTTCTCCTCCCCTCACCATCCCCAGGTAAATGTCCAAGTTGAGGCAGCTAACAAGACTATAAAACATCTCTTAAAGAAGACACTTGATGCATTAAAGGACGCATGGGTTGACGAGCTACTCCACATACTATGGGCTATCCGCACAACCAGTTGAATGGTAATAGGAGAGACCCCCTTCTCCATGGCGTATGAAGCTAAAGCCATGAGTCTGGTTGAAGTAGTTCTCCCTTCACCTCGCCCCTTGCAATTCAATAAGATATCTAACGATGAGATGAGGAGGTGTTAGCTAGACTTCCTTGAAGAAACCTGATACTCAGGAGAGTTTTTCTGTCCTCTAAGGAACCTGGGGTTGGCACATTGGGACCAAACTGGGAAGGCCCTTACAGAATAACAAGCGACATTAGACCAGGAACCTTCTTAATTGAGAATTTGGATAGGAATGTATATCCCCACCCCCTGGAATTTTGAACACCTGAGAATGTATTATCAGTAAGGCTCCATTCATCGCTTGTGTACCTTTTGTGATCAATGCATGTGTCCTTTATTTTATTTGAACTATGACAAGCTCATATGTTACGAATGTCGAGTTCATACCACTTCTTGATCAATTTTAATAAGCTATGTCGAGCCCATACATTCTGATTACCAAAATAAAATTATGGCGAGCCCATAAAGCATAACACAAGCTGTTGATGTTTTAAATCAAATTACGACAAGCCCAAAAGGTTAATAAAAATTATTTGAACTATGGCGAGCCCATGCATTTTGATTACCAAAATACGATTATGGGGAGCCCATAAAGCGTGACACAAGTAGTTGATGTTTTAAATCAAATTATAACGAGCCCAAAAGGTTATTGAAAATTATTTGAACTATGGCGAGCCCATACGTTTTGATTACCAAAATACGATTATGGCGAGCCCATAAAGCGTGACATAAGCTGTTGATGTTTTAAATCAAATTATGGCGAGTTTAGTGGGTTATTAAAACTATTTGAAGTATGGCGAGCCCATGTGTTCTGATTACCAAACTCGAATAAGGCGAACCCACAAATTTACTCGTACACGATGAATCGTATATAATATGATTCATTAAGGCAATAATGGCGAGCCAATAGAGCATAAGCTATTGATGTTTGAAGTGTCTCTTTGCAAGCTCATTAGGATATTAAAGGTTAAATAAATAATAGCGAGTCCATAAGGTCATTAAAAATTAATAAGATTATGGCGAGCCCATAAAACTAACCGTCGATGTTTGGAGTTAACGATTGGTTAAATTGTGGTGAGCCCACATAGAGGTTATGGAAAACTTGAGTTATTTCGAGTCCCCATTCAGGGATGAGCTTGTGAATCAATCAACCTATTCGGATTGAAAATGAAATTAAGTTCATTACAAAAGCTGAGGTTAGAAGAGTCCTACAAAGGATCCTAGTCTAGGCAAACAACGTCTTATTGCTGAGGCTCCCTCGGGGCACCCACCTCTTCTAATGAAACCCCTCCTTCTTGGGCCAAGGTTAGAGGTTCATCAGTTGAAAATTCATCCTACAAGGAAGATCGCTCCAGCGAAGGGTGCAGTTTGGCTAACCTTTCAAAAACTTCATTATAGGTGACTCTCCTCCAGTGAATACCGAGCGTGTCATATTTAGCCGTTTCGTGAAAATGGACGATATACTCATTTACTGTCGCTTCTCTTGCCCCCTTCAACTATTTACCACAACATGAAGCCTCAGCAGTAAGCTCACTAACGCGAGCTTTCAATTTCCTCAGCTCCTTATTTGCAGCCTCTAAGACTAAAGAAGCAATCTTTTGAAGATTATCTGAGTTCTCCACCCGCTTCATCAGAGGGTTCACCTTGGCCTTGCAAAGATGGGCCTCCTTCCTCAGTAACTCATTTTCCTTAGAAAGCACCTCCGCCTCGCCTTGTTTCAACTTGGAAGCCTCCATGGCCTTATTGGCAGAAGATGAATCAGCATTGGCTTTAGATAAGGAAGCCTCAGCATCCTGGGCTCTTTGTAGATACTCTTGATTGAGGCCCTGCAATCGTCTCGCCTCTATTTGGGCATTTAGGAAGAAGCCCTGAGAACATGCTTGCAAGGCGAGCCCACTATGTCGACCGCATCATAGTTCTCGGCATATAAAGTATATGTGTCAGTCTAGTACTTATGTTGAATCCTCCCAGCCCCTTGGACCTCAGCGAACAACATCTCCATAATTTTAGACGCGATGTGGTACAACCTCTCGCCTAAGAAATTTGAGCCTTCCCTTCAACGGGGTCATTCCTCATCTCATTCCCTTTCTTCTTTCTCCCCAAACTGGCCCCTTCATCAATCGTCTCCTCAGCCTCCACAACCTTATTCACCAAGAATTGGTCGTTGAAGCGACTCGCCAATAGTAGTCTGACGCTTGGGAGGAGGGTCTGGCCCAGTATTCTTTGATAATACTAGCTTCCTCTTAGGGGGCCTCTCCAGGGAAGTCTCGACCTTCCTTTTCTTCTCTTTTTCCCTTTTCTTCTCTGGAAAGGGCAGTGGGTTCATCTTTGAGAGATGAGCTAACTCATTGCGCTGGTTCTTATAAGAAGAGGAACCAGCACTCAAGGGTTTCTTTTTCTACGCCTCTCCCAGACTCCTCAGTTAGAGTAGGCTCAACTTCACGTATTCCGTTTTGTCGTGTTGCCCTGTGAATATGCAAAACATTTAAGAGAACTACAGGAAAAATCAATCAACGAATAAAGGATTAAGCCACCATCGATTACCTTTGGTGGCCATTAATTGGTGTGTAACGAAGAGGTTCCGCTTGCTAATAACGTTCTTGAAATACCTCTTCTCCTAAGGTAACTCGTATATCGCCTTGATAATGGCCCACTTTGACGGCTCGGACTCAAACCGGTTAACTGCAACTGCACAAAGTGGGCATTCGACATGAAGCAAAGGAGAGTAAACACGGGGACATCATATTAAATAGAGGCTTGACTCACTATACTCGTGGTATTGGGTCAGCAATGTGATCTCTTAGACCACATCTCCTTCCATCGTCTACCAGCGACCCCTAACCCAAAACCAAGAAGACTTCCAATTTTTTATGAAGGTTGGGGTCCCCCAGATGAAAGGAGAGTGCGGGCCCCAAGGGTTCATACAATACCTTATATACAGTCACTCCCACCACTTGAGGCGCGAGGCTGGAAGAGGGTCTGAAAAATGTGTGAGGGCATATCCTCGCCAAGAGTAACCTCCTTCCAAAGAAGGAAGACCCCTGCCAATGCATTTGGCACTAGCTGGGTGGGGCCAATGTTGTATTGCCTTAAAGATATATTTAAAAAATGGATATAGAGGTAGTTTCATACCCTTCCTAAAATCGTCTCGCTCACAGCCACACATACTTCCCTAGGGAAACAAGCTCTCTCATTGGGGGTGGGCACCAGCATCTCAATATTATTTGGGATCCTAAACCTCTCCCTAAAACCCTTAAGCTCACTCTCTTTTATGTCAGTCGGCTATAAGGAGCCCTCATCTAATGCTATAATCTATAGGGCCCTCTAGCATCATCCACGTACTATAAGGACCTCCCAGAGCCTTCCTGATATGTTAAGTTGGGATCAATGGAGGAATACCTATCTCCGAACTAACGCCATATCTAACCCAAAAAACCCCTTAGGAACATTTTTTTTTTGAAAAAGAATCCATCTAAACCAGCAGATGAAAGAAATACTTCGACGAAATTCTGATACTTGTACAAACTCTAGTGACAAGATCAAGGATGCTTCGAAATGAGAAGGCACTATGCAGCTCACCGGAGATAATGAGGAAAAGCTAAGATGAATAGGAACACTTCCTACTCTCAAGGTTTGTAATTTCTTCCAAGTTAAGAAAAGAGGAAAAAGTAGGTTTTCAGCCGTCTTATATGCGTAACGGATGGAGCCTCGCCATTGAATCTTCCTCCACTTCCATTTGGGCCATCCACCTGTAATCTCATCTGTCACGTCGATTTCAAAGGGCGTTTGATAAAAATTTCAAGCGAAAGGCCCAAATGGAGTCGTGCTGAGTACGCGCCAAAAATTCACATAGACCCATCATCATTGCGCATTAAATACACATGTAGCTTGAGCCTAGGAAATTTCCACACCACCCAGCTGTTTTATTTGGAATCAGCATGCCCTTCAAATCATTATAACACGCCACCTGGGGGACTTCAGCGCCCAAGGAGGCTCGACATATGCTTCAAGGCCTTTCCCAATGCCTTGTAGCCTTAAAACAGGTTACAGTTCCTAAAGAGGTTCGATACATGCTTCGAAGGCCTCGCCCCATGCCTTGTAACCTTATGATAGGCATCAGCTCCCAAAGGGGCTCGGAACATGCTTCGAGGGCCTTGTCCTTTACCCTTCTGCCTTATTATAAGAGTCGACTATCAAATGGGCTCTCCTATTACTTCCATAGCCTTACTGCATATCCTCGACCATGTCGCAAGCTTTGGTTAGGAAAGTCTCTTTTAGACTAGAAAGTCCACGCATCATATAAATAATCATACCTGAATTTCGAGAACTATTGTTACTCATATAAATAATCATATCTTATTGAGCTACTTAGGCATGTGATGAGATCCCCACACCCTACGTGGCAACATGGGCGACCCTATTGTAAGTACGAACACAACCCCTTTCCCTAGGGAACTAAACCGAACCGATACCACTAGAATAAAGGCCGCATGTAAGAAATGGTCGTGACGAGGTGGTGGCGAGATCCACAATAGATCTTACAGTGAGGTGGTTGACAAGACAACTCATTGCCAACGCCACTATTGTGCAACATAGTCAAATCCCACTTGCAAAAACTAGGGCTTATAGACACGAAAAAAGTCCTAGCATTTAATGTCTTGATTGATTGATTGATGCTCACAACTAGAAGGGCTAGTCGATCTGGCGAAACCACGTACCCTATCATCCAACATACCTCATTCACTTTACTCAAGTATGAAAGCTTACACTTAATGCCGTTCATGGGTAATGCAAGTTCAGACTCTCAAGCTTATAATCTTGCTACATATACTTATGATATTTTTCTCCTAAGTCGACCCTCTTTTGTCGATTGGAGGCTCACGTTCAAAGCCTCCCTACACCCCAGATAATTACCCTAGTTAGTTTTACTGTTTAACTAACGACTTGCCCAAGTGTATTGAGATTTAGCTTACGTGAACGTGCGAAGTTTTGGGATTTGTTTGCCACATCGTTGATACAATTTTTAGGGTCAACATATAATGTATTTAATAAGTATTACTATTATTAACTATATGTAGTGTGGTCAAGTAGCTAAAATTAAAGGCTTCAGTTTATATAGTATATAGATATGTTAACTTGGACGAGTTGCTGGTTGGCTCTCAAAGTTGACTCGTCGGCTTATTCAAGAGTCAGGAAGCAAAAATAAAAAAAAAAGGATTATTTTAACTTAAAAAATATTAAATTGAATAAACTTACATACAAATAATCTCGGTTACAAAATACACTTAGTGACTTAAATAGTTTAAAGATAATCTCGACTGATTATTGTTAAATGGTAAGTGTAATTTTTTATACTTATTCGGAACCTAAAATAATTATATTTGATAGATTTTTTGACAAAATATATTTTAAATCGTTATATTTTATATTTTATATTTCACTGGTGAAATTCTATGAATGGAAAAAGGAATTGAAGGAATGAAGCAAAAAATGGCAAAATTTAAAGTATAAAGACTAACTTGCATTGTATGAAAGAAAAGATGGCTTGGAGAAATACATTAAATGGGCCTCAATTGAACTTTTATTGGATGAATTAAAATCGGGCTACTAGCCGTCGAAGAGAATATATATATCAAGCATATAGGGGTGAAAACGAAAAAGCCGAATTAGACAGGAAAAGAAAGATACATATACGCAAACAAAGGCAGCCAGGAGGGGGAGGATACGCACGCGCATATAGAGGGAAAAAAAAAAAGGAAGAGAGAGGCTGGAAAGAAACAGAAATTGCAAAAGAATAATTGGATTTTTCTTCCATTAAAACACGCAAACTGAGAGCAGCTTTGGCGAAGAAATTGGCACTTGCAAGATATATATTTTTACACACAGGACCGAAGCAGAGAAGGAAAAAAAATGCAGCTTCAATTAATCCCAAATTTGTTCACGTTCGTCAATTTTCGGTGATGTCTTTTCACTTTTGCATGTTTAATTTCAATAGTATGCTAGGCTAGATTTTTACATTGCTAAGAAATAGAACCCTTGTTTCGAATTTTTTTAATATTAATTAATTATCTTGACGTTAATTTGTTTGAATGCG
>CAIGRP010059455.1:0-63906 GCA_903798385.1 Fraxinus cuspidata | reverse complement strand
TAGTCCGAATTTATATGCAAAGCACATATTCAATCACATGACTATCTCACACAATTGCACACGCCATAAACAATATTTATAATATCTATTATTCGTGTGTTAAATACGCAATGTTCTACTTACTGTGAGTCTCCTAACACTACAAATAAGTAACTATTTATCTAAATGATGGTCAAACATTCAATCTACACATAATTAATGCATATTCAATCACAAATACAAGAATTAACTAAAGAAACGATAAGTCTTGAACTAAAAGTTATAAATCAATAGGTTTCATTATTCATCCAATATATAAAATTATTTAGCCTAACATTGCCATATGAAAATTACACCTAAAAAAAAATATATATATATATAAACAACATCACCCGAGACAAGGAATACGTTGAAGAACTTGAAAACTCAAAATCTTCACTTTAATTTTCGACCTAAGTTTTGAAATCTCCTTTTTGTTTTTTTTTTTTTTTGAAATCTCCTTTCTTTGATAAAAACTAGGTTGGACTTATTCTGGACGTGCCTCTCAATATATAGAGTGTAAAAAGATAGCATTTCATTGTTACCAAAAAAGAGAAAATGAAACAAGATTTTCATCCCTTTTTGAACCATGCCCACCATGGTATAAACTGTGCTCATGCACAGTACACTTCGTAAGCCTCTAACACTAAAAAAGGCTTTTGTGCCCACGCATTACTGTAGAACCATGTCCACGCATGGTGTAATCCATGGGGGGTCAAACTTTGGAGTTTGGTCCATAAACTTTTCCATGTGAGTATTTTGATTTTTTCGACAATTTTTCATTTTGTTGACTTTTCTTCACTTCCAATTGACCCTCGGCATTCTTGAATCACCGTCTTGCAATCTGACCCAGCTTTTGAATAATTGCACTTCAGTCCTCGAACTTTGGATTTCACAATTTTCTCTATTTTTCCATTGTTTTCTCCAATTCTTCATCCAATCATCGAGTTTTACCTATTAAACACAATACATAATAAATTAGGCAATATTTAATTTAAAGAACTACAAAACGTCATTATTTAAAGCTCTGAATAAATGTATAAAATACACTTACGAGGTGTGGAGGAATAAGTTCCCAGATTTCAATTTTCATTAAAGCATTAAATTCCTCTAACGTTGTTGTTCGCCATTTAGGTATTTTAAGTGCCCAATAATGAATAGTTGTAGATTCTTGGTGAGGGCCAACCGAAAGTTTGACGGAAGCAGAAGAACATTCAGTTGGTTTAAATATATGGTTTCGTATACTAGTTACCACGAATGAGAAAGCGCTTAGTTTAACTTTCTTTTATCAAATCTTAGGGACATGGTCGAATCATGAGGGTAGCATGGTGTCGTGGCTTGATGAGTGCATATGAAGAGCAAGAAAACCACCAGTAGCAATCATTGAATCTTTTGAGTCTTCAGTTCTTTTTGCCCTATTTTTACTCTCGCTTTTAGTGTGGCCATTTTTGTTGTTACTTTCAGAGTCCGAAGTACTATTGTTGTAGAATTTATTCGATTGTGAAGCACCTCAACTCAAGTTTTCGCTACTATAAATTGTTTCTTGATTTTCATTTCAAATTGTTCCATTTCGTCTTAGGTAAAGATGAAGCCATTGATGCTCTCTAGTGTTGAATTTCTCTTACTTCTATACATGCGATAGCTTGTACCAACCAAAACTTGTCCCTTCTATTAATAGAAAAAAGATTGGATCTTGTAATTCGGCTATGCATGAGGTCTCTCTCTCCCGCAAGGCAGCTTTATCTTCTTACAGGTTTAGGAAAGGAAGAGGGACTCATGCATTTTCTACGGACATCGTGGGTAGGGATTGTATCAAATAAATGTAAACGTGGTTCTTATAAGAAAGTGTGATAAAACTTAATGAATTAAATAGATAAACCAGCTTGACTTACTACACAAAAAGGAGAAAAACACCAGATAAATTCTGAGAATGAAATGAAAGAAGAATGGGAACTAACACAAATTTTGAGAATGAAATGAAAGAAGAATGGGAACTAACTCAACTGATGAGTTGCAATTTTCATTTCTTACTGGTCTACTACATGCTTAAAAAATGGAGAGTAAATTAAACATATATATATATATATATATATATATATATATATATATATATATACACACCACTTCCTAACAAACCTATACAAGTGTCAAAATGCTATTGCACACTAATTACACACTAATAAAATAACTGAATTGGAATCTTTTCCAACTCCTCCAGCATGTGGGTCAACTGCCATTCCCGTGCACTCCTTGATGACTATTTTCTAGCTCCTTCTCGATTGTTCTAGCTGCTGATAAACTTGCTTTGCATTCCAATAGCCACCCTCAAGATGGAGAGCAGATGTTTTCTAATCCCATCTTGGACAAATACGAATAAAAAACATCAGAACTAAGAGGTTTAGTTAGTATATCTGCAATTGGAGAACCTGTCCTAACGTGCTTTGTAATAACACTCCCTTCCTGTATTTTCTCACGTACCAAATGACAATCCAACTCATTTCGTTCTCTCGTGAAATACCGGGTTAGCAGCTATGTGCAAGGCTGCTTGATTATTACCAAACAACTTAGTTGGTTGTGGGTGAGGCACCTGCAGATCATCAAGAATATATTTTAGCCATGTTAATTCACAACAAGCTGTAGCCATTGCCATGTACTCTGCCTCTGCTGAAGATCTTGAAACTGTGCCTTGTTTCTTGGATCTCCAAGACACTAAAGATGGACCAATAAACACATAATATCGGGTTATTAACTTTCGAGAATCTGAATATGCCTCCCAATTAGAATCACTATACGCCTTAATCTGCAAATCAGAGGATAGGGAAAATAATAACCCCTGACCTGGTGATCGTTTGATGTAGCTAAGCACCTTAAGTGCAGCATTTAGGTGCGGTACTTTGGGTGCTTGCATATATTGACTTAGCAAATTTACTGTGTAGGATATATCAGGCCTAATGATTTCTAAATAGAGCAACCTTCCTACCAACCTTCTGTACAATGCAGGATCAGAATGTATCTTCCCATCATCCTCGGACAATTTGGTGTTTTGATCAAGTGGTATCTTGGCTGGGGTGGCTCTAATTGTTCCTGAGTCAGCCAAAATATCCAATGCATATTTTCTTTGACAAATTTGTATCCCTTTTGCTGATCGAGCCATTTCTATCCCATGGAAATACTTCAAGTTCTCTAAATCATTAATCTTAAAGTTATCATCAAGTGAGATTTTAAGCAAGTTCACGACCTCCACATTATTTCCCGCTATTATTATGTCGTCCACATAAACTAATATGGCTATAAAGGAGTCTCCTGTGCTCTTTGTGAACAAGCTATAATCAGCCTTGGATTGACAAAATCCTTGATCAATGATGAAATTAGACAATTTTGAGTACCATTACCTAGATGCCTGCTTTAAACTGTACAAACTCTTATTCAGCTTGCAAACTTTCGAAGTTTCATCAACACGATAACCAGTGGGCATTTTCATATAGACATCTTCTTCCAAGTCACCATGTAAGAACGCATTATTCACGTCAAACTGATGTAGGTACCAACCTGCTGCCACTGCAAGCAATGTTCTAACTGTCACTAGCTTTGCCACTGGTGAGAATGTCTCATGGTAGTCAATTCCTTCCAGCTGTGTGTATCCTTTTGCTACTAGCCTTGCTTTGTACCTTTCCACCGTTCCATCAGCATTGAACTTCACTTTGTAAACCCATCTACACCCTATAGGTTCCTTCCAAGTGGTAAATCTGTCACAATCCAAGTTTGATTTAACTCAAGAGCATCTATTTCAGCCTGCATTGCTTCACACCACTTAGCATCCCTGACAGCTTCTTGGTAAGTATTAGTTTCTGATTGTGCAAGTATAGATGAGACAAAGGCTTTGTGTTTGTTAGAAATTCTGTGATAAGATAGTGTTGCAGAAAGAGGAAATGAGTTACCTGAAGTTGTAGTACCTTTCCACTTGTTGGATCCTTGAGAATGAGTGAGTGAGGATGTTTGCTGGCAAATGAAGTCCTGCAGATGGGCTGGATGCTTTCTATTTATGTCAGACCTTCATAGCATATGGGTATTTTGTGAAAAATTGGGCGATGACTCAAAAATAGGAGATTCATTAGTCTCCAATAGTTCTATATTTTGATTGTATCTTTGTTCTGGTTCAAGTTGTGGTTGAGAATCAGAATATCATAATAGTTTGGATTAATATTACTTGGCTGGGGTAAGACTAAGTCAGTGGGACTTGGAAACTTGTAAGTGGGATTTGACAGATGAATATCAGCCTGGCACTCAGTTCTTTGTAAGGAAATATGTTTTCGTGAAAGACCACATTCCTGGATAGGAAAATTTTTTGTTGGTTTCTAAGTCCAGTAATTTATAACCTTTGGTTCCAAAAGGGTACCCCAAGAACACGCATTTTCTTCCTCTTGAATTAGACTTATGCCTATTGTGTGCAAGCGTTGTAGCAAAAGCTAGGCAACTAAACACCATAAGATTGATATAACAAGGCTTAGCTTTAAAAAGAACTTCAAAAAGTGTCTTGTTTTTTAGAGTGGGGGTTGATGTTCTGTTTGTCAGAAACACGGCTATTAAGACACAATCATTCCAATACAACATAGGCAACCCACTCTGAAACTGTAATGCTCTAGTTACATTTAAAATGTGTTGGTGCTTTCTTTCAACAATGACATTTTGTTGGGGAGTTTCTACGCAATTTGTCTGATGTGTTATCCCCTTTTCAGAGTAGAAATATTTCAAATTAAACTCCCTTCCATTATCTATTCTGATGACCTTAATCTTAGAATGAAATTGCGTTTCAATCAAGGCATTAAAGGTTTGCAAAATAACAAAAGCATCAGATTTTAATTGCAACAAGTAAACCCAAGTGCAATGACTGTAATCATCCACAATTGTGAGGAAATATTTTGATCCATCATAAGAAATGCCAGTACAAGGTCCTTACAAATCACAATGGATTAAATCAAAGTTGTTTTCTGACTTACTTTGGCTAATATTGAAAGGCAATTTGTGCAGTTTTGCTAAGGGACGGATAGAACAAGGAATTTTTGTGTGCCTTGCTATAGAATCATAAGGTAAATTGGTCAAGTACAATCTAGAATCTGAAGGGTGACCAAGTCTGAAATGCCACAGATTAAAATCTTGTTGATTGAAAATACTAGAAGATGACATAACAGTTTTGTTGGCAAAATTTGGTAGATCCTTAATTAAGGTGGTAGAAGAGACCCCTTTGCACCAAATGATACAAGCCTTGCCTCACTTCACCCTGACCAATCGTCCTCCAAGTTAAAAGGTCCTGCATATAACATAAATCTGAAGTAAATATGAGACAATACTTGGATGTTTGAGCAAGTTTTCTGGCATAAATCAAGTTAAAAGAAAAGGATGGTACACATAGCACATCATGAAGAATTAAGTCACTTGTGAGTCTAACGGTCCCTATTTAAGTAGCCCTTGTTATCTCACCATTAGGAAGAGTAACAGATTGGGAAATTTGAGATTGGATAGTTGTGAGAAACGAAGCTGAGCAAACCATATGATCGTAGCTCCGGTATCCACAACCCAAGGTGTGACAAAATTAGCTTTATCTTTTGTGTTGTAAGCTGAAAAACTCATATAAGTACCAGAAATTTGGATGTCTCTATGTGTTTTGAAGTGAGTGCATGGTTTTCATTGGTTTGTGGCTTTAACAAGGCCATCAGCTGAGTATATTGTTCTTGAGTTAAACTGACTTGGCTCCTGTCAACAATCTGCTCCTGTGCAGGCTCCAGAGAATAGGTGTTATGGTTTTGTGGAAACAAAATTGGCCTGTGTCCTTCCATGAAGCTTGTGGCCTGGTGGATATTGATTGAATTTGTAACAGCAATTTATGGTGTACCTTGACATCTTGCAATGTGTGCACACTGGTTTGTCCTTATTTGCCTTGAAACATCTTTCCAACGAGTGGCTAGAGATTTTGCAGAAAGTGCAGTAATACCTCTTCTGAGATCCCTGACTTCCTTTAACCTCATCCTTCAGAATTCTTCTTGTCATTAGGGTCATTCCTTTAGTTGCAGGCACATCAACAGAGATATCCCTTCTCTTTTCTTCATGTTGGACAATAGAGTACACATCATTCAACCTTGGAAATGGCTTTATCAGCAGAATTTGTGCTTTGATACCTTTGTAGGAATCATTGAGCCCTACGAGAAACTTCATTATCCAATCTCTTTCTTGATTGTCAACCATTGTCTTTAAACCTCCACAAGTGCAATTGGGAATGCTTCATAATTCATCAGCTCATCCAACAATATTTTCAGTTTCGAAAAATAAGTACTAATCTTGTCTTGCCCCTGCTTCGGTGCTACAATGCCCTGCTTGACCTCATATATTCTAGGAGCATTTTGCTGGGCAAGACGTTGTTCAAATTCCAACCACAGTTGATGAGTCATTTCTGCATACAAAGTACTTGCCTTAATGTCAACTGACATTATATTTTGCATCCAAGTAATAACAATGTCATTGCAACGAAGCCAATGCTCCGTCAAGGGGCCATCTAGGCCAGTTGGTTCACAAATGCTTACATCAATGAAGCCCAATTTATTTTTAATTCTAAGAGCTCTTCTCATGGACCTTGCCCAGGAATGGTAATTAGTAGAGACTAGCATTTGAGTGACCAATAATGCTCTTGAGTTTTCATTAGCTCCAATGAAATATGGGCTGTTAGGAAGAGATGGTTCATGTGAACCCATATTTGGATTTGAGTTTGAGTTTTGAGAAAGCGTTTGATTTTGATTTGCATTAGTGTTGTCACTATTGACTTCATTTTCAGCCATCATATCTCTGATACCATATAAGAAAGTGTGATAATGCTTAATTAATTAAAGAGATAAACCAGCTTGACTTGATGTACAAGAGGGAGAAAAACACCAGATAATTTCTAAGAATGAAATGAAAGAAGAATTGGAACTAACTCAACTGATGAACTGCAATTTTCATTTCTTACTGGTATATTACATGCTTAAAAAATGAAGAGTAAATTACATATATATATACACCACATCCTAACAAACCTATATAAGTGTCAAAATGCTATTGCACACTGATTACACACTAACAAAATAATTGAATTGGAATCTTTCCCAACCCCTCCAGCATGTGGCTCAGCTGCCTTCACTCCCGTGCACTCCTTGATGACTATTTTCTAGCTTCTTCTTGATTTTTCCAGCTGTTGATGAGCTTGCTTTGCATTCCAATAGTTGTTGAGTTATGGAAGTTGTAAGAGCAGGAGAACAAGTCCAACTTGGGTATTCTCACTATCCACATGTGACAAATACACTTCGTTTGGGATGTCAGTGCGTTGTTGATCGAATACAAACTGTTTAAGACAAGTGACCAATAACCTTTTTTTTTGGATGGAGGTGGGGGGACTCAAATGAGTCAAATGAAGAACATTTGTAGAATGTTAAATTGTAGCCGTCATCAACGATGATATTCTCATATTGATGCAAACCTCTATAAATTTTGTGTATTCTTGTATTTTTTCCCCCACTTTTATTGCTCTTCCTAGTATAGAATTAGGGTTTCTAATTTTTAGCAATAGAATTCCTAGCACTCGATTCAAGCATATTTAAATTTCACTACATATTTCTATGGAGAAGGGAATTAGGAAATGTGAATATTCAATTGATGGCACCCAATTTTTGAAATTATCAGTTGTGCTCTTCCGAATAAAAAGCGTCAACTGAGTGGTAAGAAAAAAATTGACTCTACAAAGTCAACATTTCTAGAGAGAATTACGTTTAGTTGTTGGATCATAGCATTAAAAGCACTTTGTTTGAAAAAATATACTAGAAAAACACATGGACGTGAGCGTGCCTCTAATTTATTGCAAGCATATGATTTTATCCAACGTTGACATAAACAACTAAAGACACATAACTTACTGTAATAAGGCACAATACCAAATAGTTTTTCATGTGTAGGAACCATATTAAGAGATGGATTTGGCATGCGATTAATTAGATAGGCAAGCGGTAAGAAATGCATGGGATCAAAATGGAAGCGGTTTGACTCAAGAGAGTTAAATATGCTTGAACAAATATGCTATGACGACATTTTGCAACAGCATTATGTTCTAGAGTATAAGGTGGAGTTAGGGGTGTTAACGAGTCGAGTCGAGTCGAGCCACGATTCGAAACTCGAAACTTGGGCTCAACTCGAGCAAAAATAATTTGGGCTTTTTTGGCCCGAGTCGAGCCGACCAAAAGGTCGGCTAAAAAATAAAAGCTCGACCCGACTTTCTGCTCGAGTCAAGCCGTTTTTTGTGATAAATCTAATTATTTTAAAGAATTTAAAATTTTTGCAATTTATACGGACGTGAATTTAAAATTTATGGTTTTAATTTTTTTAAATAAAGCTTGATGGGCCAAAAATGGCCCGTGTGACTCCGGTTCGATCTCGAGCCGATGCCCCAAAATGGGGCTTGGTGGTCCCGAGCCACGGACCGTTCGAGTCAACGATCCATTTTGACATCCCTAGGTGGATGATTCTCCACCATTATCAGAACAAGATGATAGGATAGCAAAATAACCACAAATATACTTTGTATAATATTCAAATAAAAGTAAATAGTGTTAAGTCCATCAGATGATTGAACTAGGGAAGGAGCCCAAACATCAAAATAAATAAGTTCAAGCGAAGAATTACTTGTAAGAGACTATGTAGAACATGGAAGCTTGTGCATTTTATTACGTTTGCAAGAATTACAAGCTAGATTACGATTAAAGGGTGATGGGACTCGTAAATTAAAAGAATGAACAATGCGAATCGGAACTTTCAATGAAAGCGGTTATGACATTCATAAAAGGGAGCCCGAGTAATAGCTAGAGCAAGAATGGAAGAAGAGGACCCTGAAGCACAAGATGGTCTCTCGTAAACTTTGCCTTTATTTAGCCCCTCCGAGAGATATGTTCCCAGGGCATGTTCTATGATTTTCAGGGCCCGAGGCGAGCTCTATAAATTGGGCCCCCCCAAAATCAACGTAAATGCAAAATTTAACAGTAATAATGCAACATATTGTTAACTTAAAATTTAACAGTAGAACAACAAATAAATATAAAGAACAAAAGATTTATATTATAAAGAAACAAAATCGATAAGAGTTCAAACAACCAATTAAATACTATTCGCCTTGCAGGCTATAATAACCATTCATATAAGCCGACCATGCCACAATTATATAAGCCGACAAGGCTTCACAATCGACGAAGCTTATGGAATCACACCCTATTCCACCGTAAACATTTTCAATATATTCAATATCAAGTCAGGGCAAGCCATTGTTTACTTGAAAAATAGAATTTCGACTAAAATTATGGAATCACACCCTCGAGAATTCCACCGTCACATTTCACAAGCCTGAAATCAAAATTTCACATTAACCATGACACAAATACAAAGTTTTAAGCTATGACATTTTCCCTTTTTAATCAATAGAAGGTTTAAAAATGTTTCGCCATTTTAAAATTAGTCAAATAATCGCCTAACACTGTAAAAGCATGTCGGAACAAGCTTCAAACTGATATTCATACGGTAGAATTAGTAAAATAATTGCCCTTTTAAAATTTTCAAGAAAGGCACTCAGTTTCCGAATCAATCTCTAAAGGACAGTGGGAAAAAAGGCTTCAAATTGATATTAATATAGCAAAACAAGCTTTGTGTGAGGCTCTATCCCTTTATAAATCCTACAACAATTTGCGTGATTCAGAGACTTCTCCAATCCAAACATATACATATGCATGCAAAAATCACCCAAATCATCTCAAACACGATCAGGAAGTACTCAAAAGTCTTTCAACAACCCTTCAGTTTTGCTAATATTTTCACTTTTCACCATGAAAGCCTAAGCACAAAAAAATCACTTCCATATATATATATATATATATATATATTGAAGGAGAGTAAGTGTAAATTTAGTGTAGTGTAAATTTTCACTTTTCCCCGTGAAAGCCTAAATACAAAAAAATCACTTACATATATATATATATATATTGAAGGAGAGTACATTCTCAATAACAATTGAAGTAGTTAACGAAAACTATAAGACAATAAAGAAAAATTGAAGGGTTTGTCAAGAAATGCTAAAAACTACATAAATTAAAGAGAAATATAGGAGAAGAAAGCGGAAGGTAAGGCATGAACCCATCAAATTAGGTGGCTATGAAACTGGAGGAAGTACCAGTAGACGCACAATATCGACCAGTCGACGGTTGACCTCGAAGAGTGACTCACCATCATGCGGTTAGGGTTCTCTTATGAAAGAGTGAAGCCTTCGAAGGGAGGGAAAGGAAGGGAGGAAAACAAAGGGAAGGAGAGTGGAGACTGGATAGACCGGCGTCCGGAAACGTGTCGGGGTGGCGTGAAGAATCAGTTGGAGTTGAAAGGTGAGGAGACAGTGCCCGTCCTGTTAATTCGTTTAGTACTAAAAAAATTGGACCAAAATTGAGGCCCTCCGATTTTAGGATGGCCAGACCAACGAAAAAAAGGTGGGCCAAAAAATGAGGCCCCCTCCAATTTTGGGCCTGAGACGTGGGCCTCATCCGCTTTGCCTCAAGGCCAGCTCTAATGTTCCCGTACGAAGATTCTTCACCATAAATAAATAAGCTAAGAATTCAACATAATTTAGAGACTGAAATAAAATTATTTTTCATGTGTGGGTACATAGAGAACTCCATAAGGTAATAAATTGCATTACCGTTCTAGAGCTTAATTATGTTCTAGAGCATATAACATGACCTAATTTACATAACTTAGCCCTTGTTTGGCCTCGAGAAATTGGAGAAAATGTATTTTGAAATATTAATTTTTTTAAGAATGTGTGATTAAAAAAAAATTTTTGTTGGATTTACGTATAATATTATTTTATTAAAGAATGTGTTATTGATAAGAAAAGGGAGAAAAATAAACTATAATTTTAATGGGGTCAAACATGAACTTAATTAATAGAGAAGGGGGCATTAATAATAATGTTCTAGAGCTTAATCATTAATTAAATAATTAATTATTCTATATTTCGTCAAAGACAATATTGTCAGTTGATGGCTCATCTTACCATTTATTATCATGTGATGCACTTTTTTTTCCCTATCCACTTGTAATTAATTAGCTTGAATATTATAGGATCATTGTACGACATTGTTGCGATTCATTGAATCAACATGAATACTAGAATTTAATCTATTAAATAAAATAAAGAAAGTCATGTAATAAATTAAGCTTAATGTACTTTTAAATGTTTCATAATTAATATGAAAACTTGAATAAGGTACAATTTTTGAAGTATAATTAGTAAAATATTGGCATTTGTACGTTTCTTGATCCACAATAAAGTTAAAGAGAATGCGTCGAATTATTCCATCTAACAATCCAAGCCGTAACACTGTGTACGATGTTTAATATATCTTTTAGTTATTATGCATCTTCACGTATAAAATAATTTTCATCAAAGACATAAACATAACTTTTTTTTTTTTTGCAAATAGGTAATGACGAGTTTTGAATACAAGGCTTTGGATGATGAATTTCCTTTCTAAAAGCTTATCTTTGTAGCAAATGATCTTTAAATTATTTATTAAAATTTTTGTCTTTGTGCATATCGAAAGTTCATAATTTATTTTTTTATGAAAACGTGTTATATAAAAAATTCTTTGAGATAACTCGTCTTTGTGACATTTTGTGTTTGAAAATAACATTTGTCATTGTGATTTTTTGAGTCTCGAATTCTAGCTTGTAGGTAAATTTAGTACAAAATGAATCAACCAATTAAATAGATTAATATTGGCTAATAAAAATCATACTGCGAATGAAGTTTTTTAAAATGATTAATCAAATGTCTATGGTTCTTATCTTTAAATTATGAACTAAGATCTAGAAAATTATAATCAAAAGAAGTAATGTGACGAGTTACAACAGGACCCAAAAACCAATAAAATAATGAAAAATTAAATAATACCCTCTAATACATTTTACGCATTAATTTTTTACTTAGTGGTATAAAAAAAAAAAGATAATTTGCGAAAAAATGAAAAATTACTAATACTCGAGTTTAAAAAAATATACATATCTTTAACTGAAAATCACATTTCACACTTATATTTCATAACATCTTAAAACATTTTGTAATTATTTTATAGTTTCATTTTTCAAAACTTAATTACTAGAAGTATGATGTCTCATCAAATGTTATTTATTACAAAATTTATTATCTTTGGTTTTCTATTTAATGAAGTAATCGATATTGTTGGTACGTAGGAATTGTCTTATTTATGAAAAATCGAATCAAGACACTTCTAAATATAGAAAATACGTTAGAAGTGTGTTCCTTTGATTCAATATCGACAAATCAAAAAAAGAGGATGATTGAAGGTTTAGGTTAAACGAATAAACATTACTATTTTCGAATTTTGTTACATAAAAATTTGAAAATTCTATCAAGTATATACATTCAAGGATCATATTTGATTTGCAATATCATGAATACGATTAAGAAACTCCTATAAACAAAAGTTGAATTAGCATATAAAATAATCGTCAAGTAATCGATTTATTTGAATAATCGTCCAAGTCTCATCAAACAAACAACAAATAGAATTCAGAGCACATATTTGTTATGCAATAACAAATAGAAGTATCAAAAGTACTATATAACATTATTCATGAAAAAATAAAAATAAATTTTTTTATCATTGGGCTGCGTACCCACCAAAGGGCCAATGACAAGGAGTGTATTGTGATTTTCAATTAGAAGTGATAAATAGCATCTCCAGGAAACTCTTTATTTTTTAAGAGTATATTTAATAATTTGGAAAGTTTCTATACTTTTAGAGATAATTTTTTTTTAAGTACTCCAACAGACGCTTTATCATTAATACTTAATTTTCTTACTTCCAAAAAATATTTATTGTTTTTTCTATCTTTTATTTTAATTAGTCTTCCTTCAAATTATTTTATTAATTTCTTACATTGAAAATTGAAATACTTTGAATACATTTAATTATAAAAAATGAGCTCGACTCTTCAAATTCGGAGAGTCAATCTCACTTTATATTTTAAAAATAATAATTTAAAGAGTTTTTTGGAACATAATTTTAAGGTCAGCTCTTTAAAATAGAAATGATTTTATGTTTAGAAAATCTTTTGAAGATAATCTATACTTGAAAAAGATTATTATAGAATTATTGTTTAACCGCGACGTGTCCTATATAATCTCCCTCAAAATTAAACATTAGAGAATAAAAATAAAAATAAATCCTCTACCATGTGAAGTTCTTTACACACTTTACTCTAGAATCCAGTGTTATTAAACCCGGACTGGACCGGTCGGGTCGATCCGGGAACCATCGAACCGGTCCTGTCCGAGCCTCATCAAACTTTACCTGTGCAACTAACCCGTTAAAAACTGAAGGAATCGTCGGTTAATTGAAAAAAACATTGGCCCAAATTTGAAGGGACCGTCCAGTCCACAGCTCATATTAAAACCCTATAGTGAAAAGCCCATTTTCTAAAGACTAAATCTCTTCTCTATTCTCCCAGACTCACACAGTGCTTCGATCAATCGATGCCCTAGCCCGCAGCTTTCTCTTACAAGTTCACTCCCAAGAATCCAAACATTTCAATTTCAAGTTGTAATAGATGGAAGAAGAAGATGTAAGCTCAAAATTTACCTTTTTTTTTTTTTTTTTTTTTACGAATTTCAGTTTTTGCCATTTCATTATATGAATTTCTATTTAGATGGGCGAAGAAGATGGGTGAATATTAGTTTTTTTTTTTTTTTTGTGAATTTCAGTTTAGATGGATGAAGAAGATGGGCGAAATTCTGTTTTTTTTGTCATTTAATTAAGCCACTTATTCTTTGCTCCCCGTCTTCAGCCACTTGCAAATTGTAATACTACATTGCAATTCATTTTTCCCATGGCCAAACTTTCCTTCTCTGTCAATATCTACTTCCAGGCTAGGCAACAATTTCTCCCCCTATTGCATGATGCAGGAACTAATATTTTATGGCCTCATTCCCTTTGCTCTGAATGCTATTGTGATTCTTGTTAAAAGATTAATTCGAAGTGTAGCCACATCGTCGAACCTGTATTTCGAATTTTCGAGTGCTTCTGTCATTTCTAGGAATTGTTATGCACGTTAGCTTTGTGAGTATGCTTAAAGAATTGGCTATCAAAAAGCACCATTTAATGCTGTAAATTTGGTGTCGCAAATTCTGAATATTTCTATTTGTTTGTGGCTCTCCTAATGATATATAATTTAACATATTTTGTGTCTTTGTATAGTTCATTGGTGATAATACCAAAAAGTCATGCTAGAGGAAAAACAGATATAGCATGGGGTCATTGTAAAAAGATTCATGAAGCTGGTACTAATGGAAATAAAAAAAGAAATTAGTTTGCTTGTATTGTGGAAAGACCTTTGCTGGAGGTGGTATTAATCGCGTCAAACAACACTTAGTGGGGTTAAAGGTGATGTGGATTCGTATCGTAAAGTACCTCCTGATGTAAGATTCAAAATGAAAGAAAACTTAGACAACTTTGCTGCAAAAAAGCGTAAAACTCAAGAAGTTCTTGAAGAATGTAATCCACATAGTTCTTATTATAGGAAACAAGAAGAGCAAATGTATAGAGATTTCCATGATAATAATGTTCAAGAAATCATCCCCTCTAGTTCTAAAGGAAAGGGTATGGTTATGAGTAAAAGTGAAAGAAAATGAGTGGGAGCTAAAGTTTTAAAAGAACAAAAAGGAATTGGTTCTTACTTCATGCTAAGAACAGGACCTGGTAACCAACCTACTATTAAAAGTGTTTTTCAGAGTAAAGAAGGTATAGAAAAATGTGATCTTACTATATCGAAATTGATGATTAATTCTTGTATTCCTTTCAACGCTATAAATTCTATGTATTATCAGCAAAGTGTAGATGCCATAGCTAGTATGGGTCCTGGTTATAAAGGTTCAAACTTTCATAGTTTTCGTGGTTATTTGTTGGCTAGAAATGTCAAGGAGGTAGAGAATTATGTTGATACATGTCGTCCAACTTGGAAGACGTCTGGTTGTACAATTGTGGCAGATGGTTGGACAGATCAATGTAGAAGAACTCTCATTAATTTTTTAATTTATTGTCCGAAAGGAATAGTATTTTTAAAATCCGTAGATGCTTCAGATGAATCAAAAAGTGATGATATGTTATACAAGTTGTTTCGAGATATTGTGTTATTTGTGGGTTCAGAACATGTGGTCCATATGGTGACAGACAATGCTGCAAACTATGTTGCTGCTGGTAGGTTATTGGAGCGAGACTTTCAAACATTATTTTGGTCTCCATGTGCAGCGTATTGTATAAGTCTAATGTTTCATGATATTGGAAAACTGGATGAAGTTAGTAATGTCGTATTTCAAGTATCAAAAATCACAAAATATATATACAACCATTGCTACCCTTTGCATTTGATGAGGAAGTTTACTGGAGGAAAGGAAATACTTCGACCTGCTCCTACTCGTTTTACCACAAACTTTATAGCTTTACAAAGCATACTGGTCCAAAAAGATTCATTAAGAGCAATGGTAATATATAGAGATTGAACATTATCATCATATGCTAAGGAAAGCAAAGGAAAAAGATTTGTTGATGATGTACTCGATTCTGGGTTTTGGAAAGAGTGTGCTACTATTGTGCAACTCACCGAACCCTTAGTTCGTGTTTTATGCCTTGTTGACAGTGATGAAAAGCCTTCAATGAGCTACTTGTATGAAGCTATTCATGTGGCAAAAAATGAAATTGAACGTAGATTTCGAAGAAGGATGACTAGAATTGCTCCTTATCCCCAAATTATTCAGAATCGATGGGATAGTCAGTTGCATAAAAATCTTCATGCTGCTGGATATTGGTTAAACCCTGCTTTTCAATATAATAATCCAGATATGGAAAATCATAAACAAACTATTTCGGGACTTTTAGATGTAATTGAAAGATATGCTTATGGTCAACCTGATTTAAGAAGTAAATTGACTAATGAAATGAGAGTTTTTAGACAAGCCCATGGTGACTTTGGACGTTTATTTGCTGTAGCCGATTGCCATAGAATGGCTCCTGGTAAAATAAATATTATATTATGTACTTTGTTTTATTAATTAGTTGAAATTTCAATGTATATAACATACATCTATTTTAATTGGTTATTATTTTTTATAGATGAATGGTGGTTGTGTTATGGTGGTAGTGCTCCAAACCTACAAACACTTGCAATTCGAGTATTAAGTCAGACATGCAGTTCTTTAGGTTGCGAGAGGAATTGGAGTGTGTTTAAACATATTTATTCTAAAAAGCGAAATAGACTTGAGCACCAAAGACTTAATGATCTTGTTTATGTTCACTACAATTTGAGATTGCAACAACGGTAATGTTATTTAAATAAAAGTTTTCATCCTTTTTGATTTATTTGATTTTTAGATTTGATTTTCTTTTACTAGAATTATAGTTGATTATTTTACTTGGATAACCTAATGATGTTTAGGAATTACTTCAAGAGTCGAAATTATGATCATATCGACTTTGAAAGGTATGTCATTTATGGCAATTGGGTATTAGAGGAGGATCCACCGAATCTGATAGATGATGAGTTGGAGACATTTTGACGTGATTTAGGTGCATGTACTATGCAAAACGATAAAAATGATGGTAATTGTTCATTTAATACCATTTTTTTCTTATTAAAATACATATGATGTAATATTAACTTTTATACTTTTTCCAGATGAAATACATTTTGATGATCTTGATCTTGATGGTGATGGTGACGATGGCATTGATAATGAAAATAGATTCAATACAAATAATGAAAATGAAAATTTTAATATGATTGAAACTCCATCATTGGTATAAGACGAAAGAATTGAAGAATTTATGTCTTGGCATGGATGCGCTCTAATTCTTCTTAATTGAGAAAGTGTTGATTTATTTCAAATAATTTACTTTGTAACACGTGCTTTATGCATGACTATTTTTTGAATGTTGGTTTTATTTTTGCAAGAATATTCTTATAGTATATGAAGATATCTTGTTTATTTTTGCCACATAAATTTGTCTTTTATTGGTAATTGTTTATTGCTTCAAATTCATATTTCATTGTACAAGATTTACAATTTGTTGAATTTTGACAAAAAAAATTGATCTTTAGTCACCTAAATTACATAAGGTTAATTTAGTTAGTATTAGTGAATGTCAAAATTTTATTATTCAATAAATAGATAATAATATATTTAACAAGAATTGACCTGCCGGTCCGTCCAATCGCTGACCCAATGACCTGTTGCATTGTTCGAGTCAGTGTCCGGGTCAAGTCTGACAACTATGCTAGAATCCACACCTTTTTAATTCCATCAAAATCCTTATCCCACTTTTCGTGAGAGGTAAAGGAAAAATAAAGATGGAAAATATAATTAAATTAAGAGAAAGGGAAAATAATCGTGTTTTTATCTTCTCGAAACATAGTCTCGATCGAATGCTTAAACTATTGTTCTAAAATATTTTTATGAGTTTTGCAAACATTCTTTTACATTTCTTATTCGACAAGAATGTTATCTTATATTAACCCTATTCATAATTACTAATATGTGAGTAATAATGAGTAGATTTTAGTGCATGAAATTTCAATTACTTTAATATAGATGCATAGAATATGCATGTGCGGATAGTATTTTCTCGTGTGTGAGGTATATGAAGAAATAAACAAAAATAATATGAGATATTTGTTTAGTCGCGTGTATATTTAAGAATTTTGTGACCATTGTTTTTTTTTGGATAATCAACATTTTAATTGTAACAAAGGTCCCTAATTTCTTACGTATATTCACAAATTTTTTATTGCATTTTTCTTCAATCATTAATGAATTACCATATCTTGTCTCTGATAATATTTTCTGTCTAATTTTTTTTTGTTAGTGTGGGAAAAATATTTAATTTTTTAGTTTTTGTATTTATTTTTTATCTTACTTATTTAAAACTATGATGGACAAATAACTCTTTTTATTCCTTATTAACTAATTTTATTGTCATCATCCGTGCCAAAATGTGTCAATGAATAGATTGATTATGATAAAATATGAAGATAAAATTGGTGGCATAATTGCAAATACGAGCAAATATTAAGAACCTTCACTAAAATAAAAATATTAGGGATGCCAATGAGATAAGTATGGAATGGGTCGATCAGTCTTGTCACCCACTCATCTGGCGTTTTTGTTAGATTGTCCTCATCTCTATACCAGATTAAAGTGGGATGGCACAGAATTGGGACAAGGCAAGTCCCTTGCCTCGTTTATTTTTTTTTATATCTTGAGTTAGTTGATATTATTATCATTTTTTTCAATTTGTCAAGAGCTACTCATTTTTCTTTAAAAGGATGATAAATTTTTTATTTTTATTTTTTAATAAAAAATTAAATTTGAACTAAACTTTAAACGATGCAGGTAGTGGGACGAAGACTATATTTACTGTACTCGCTTCGGAGCAACGATATCCGCCCCATTTACTCTATTAGATAATTAATTTCCATCCCATTTGGGTCGAAGCCGGTGAGTATCAGATTGAACGAGTTTTTTGCTATCCCTAAAAATATGGCATCTTTAAAAAAAAAAAAACTATTATAGAATTCCATCATAATTACCTTTTTCTTAAATTAAGCCTCAATTTGGTATGGATTAAAATCAAAATTTTAATCTAAGTTAAAGTCAACAATTAATTTTAATAACGAATTTTACGTGGTACATAACTTTCAACTACACATTTCATCAACTTTATCAAAATTTAATAAAAATTTGACTTTAGTCGCTACCAAACGTAGTTACAAAATAATAGAAAACAAAATTTACTTTTCAGTTACTTTTTTCATTTAAAAAACAACTTCTAAGTTTTAAGGAAAATCAATTTAAAACAAATAATTTCACTATATCTTTGTTTGATTCCATTTTTTCTAAAATACATTTTTTTCATCTACTTTTTAATGACGATAAAATAATGTTGCACCCAAATTCAAAACTGTTATTTATTTTTCAAACACATGTTCTTCCTCAATTAACTATTTTAAAATGTATTTTTTACTTTTAACATGAGCCAAGTAGTTTGTTACTTGTTTTATAGTTTCCAGCGGCACCACCTTGTACGGCCCTCACATTTCACAGAGCCTTTTCATCACGATATAAACCCGCTCCATTACCAGTTCCATCATTCTATCGATTCCTTTATCCTTAAAAATCAATTCCAATATGTCTCCGGCGAATAGCAATGAGCTGCCGCCACCGTCCGCCACCGTCAATGGTGGTGATTCTGGAGAAATTATGTTGTTTGGTGTCAGAGTAAAAGTTGACCCCATGAGGAGGAGCGTAAGTATGAATAATCTTTCTGATTATGAGCCAATTGTTAGTAATAGCAATCATAAAATCAATAAGAGCAATGAGAACTCGAACGCGACGGATGGTGTCGCCACCACCTGTTATGCTTCTGCCGATGACGCCGCGCCGCAGCCTACTGGAGGGAGATGTGAGCGTAAACGAGGTTGGATCTAATTTTCATTTGTTTAGTTATAACCGCTTAATAGTCGTTTCTGGAATAAATATTTTTTATTGAATTGATTTATGAATTTGAATTCGTATAATTTTTGATTTGTATAGATTACATCAATTTCAAGGATCGCCGATTGTATATATATAGGTTTATGAATTGACCTTGGAATCTCCCAAATTTTGAATGATTGATAAGTTGCATAGCTAGTTGACTATCTTTCACTAAAGATTTTTATCTGAATTTGATGGAAAATCATGTTTTTCAAATTTAAAACTGGAAAAGAAGATTTTTTTTCCCCCTCCTTCCTGGTGAGTAAACAAATTGTTGATACACGAATATTAAGGAAGCCTCGTTGGTTATTGAATCCAATAATATATTCTTTCTTGATTTATTGTTTTCTCTAATGTTTTCAGATATCATGTTGTAGTAGGTTTACAGCAAGTGCAAAATTTTGTCAAATTATGAGCTATCTTAAATTTATTGGATTAAGGCTTAGTTTGTTGTTGTTGTTGTTGTAACGTTTGTTGGATTGATTTTGATCCACTTTTGTTGGTTCGGGATTGTTGTATATAGGAGTGCCGTGGACAGAGGAAGAACACAAGCTTTTCCTCTTTGGACTACAGAAGGTAGGAAAAGGAGACTGGAGGGATATCTCTAGAAATTATGTCAAGACTCGTACGCCAGCCCAAGTTGCCAGCCATGCCCAAAAATACTTTCTCCGCTGGAGTAACCTCAATCGACGTCGCCGCCATTCTAGCCTACATCACCACTGACTCGGTAATTTTATTGATCAGATCACAACTCACAATATGTGTGCTGTTCCCATGTGTTATAGGAAAATATAATTGGATCATATGCTTGACGTTTCATTTTGGCTAGTCGATTTCAAGCTGTTTTATGTTGATTAACGTGCAGTAGATAACACTTTGTCCAAAAGTTCACATTTTTCGTACATTTTAAGAGACAAGTCCACTTTTTATGCCAAAAGAGATAAAAAGAACTTAGTGAGTGGTAAGCAATGTTTTCTCCACTTGTTTCCTCTTTTAAATTAAGGGGAGGAGACTTAAGTGGTTGGAAATGTTATTTATAGACTTAAAAGAGTTTCACGTTGATAAGAGTAACGAATCTCGTCGGAACAAGAAAATGACGGTTGATCGAACCTAACAAGATCTGAGTGTCTAAAAAGTATTACTATAGCAACTTCAAATTTTTATCGTGAATGAGGCTTAGTTGTCATCATTGCTATGTCTCGCATGTTGAATATATGAATAGCCTTTAAGTTCTATTCTGTACTGCTTAGGTTACTGCAATGCAGATTGAAGAGTCTAAAAGCCATGAGGATAGAACATCCCAGCCAGTTCCGCAGCCAATCTCTCTCCCTCTGCCGGAAAGTTCCAACATCAGTGGGTACCCAGTTGCTCCTTGCTCGATGACCATTGGCCAGGTTTTGTTACCAAAGCAAGTCGAAAATCCAATTGAAAATCTCACTCTCGGCCAATGTGATCAAGTGAATAATTCATCTGCCCTACTCGTTCATCCAGCTTCTGTTCTTCCCATGTCGACTCCCTCAACAGTTGTCTATCTTAACCAGAATATCCCAACCGGGCCATCACCATTGTCTTTGAGTTTGTCATTGTCTTCTGGTCAGGATCGGGATCAGTCATCTTCAACAAGGCACTCGGCATTCCGTGTGATGTCAAACTTCAAAAATGGAGATTGCAGCATCATTAGTGTTTCTTGAGGATGAATCTATTTGAGAAAATAAAATTGGAAAAAGATGGGTTGATCGTAATTAGAGAGGTTCTGTTAAGATCTAGTCTAGGTAATTAGTTTAACTACAATTGGATCTTTGCTTTGTACATACATGAAAAATATGATGGTTTATTGTATTTCTTGTTTTATGCTAATGTTTTAGGTTGTTGCTTTTTTTTTTTTTTCCCTTTTCTTTGCATTTGAGAATAAAGTTGTACAATTATTCATACCTTTGATTTGTATCGGTTGAATTTGTCTAGTTCTTTGTGATTGGATGCTAAGCTTAGAAAGTTAAATTATAAGTAAAAAGGTGAAATTATTTTTTAAAGCTCGACCACGATTTAGTTAATAAAAATGTAAAAACTAAGATATTATTCATGTACTCTTGAGTTTTATCTATTCAAATTTCAAACATAGAACTTCATTTAGGCTTGAGCTTTGCCTGCTTATTGACAGATTCACAAGTCAACTTGATCGGTTAGTTGGCTATCAATTAGAGAATTAGATACTCTATTGATATCATTAACTTCTCATGCCGACTGACTATTTAGGGGATTATGTAGATTATGCCAATGTTTTTATATTAGTTTATGCGCATGAAAAGAGATTTATTTAGCCCAAATTGATGAGTTGAAAATAAATTGGAATGTAGAAAATTATGCCTATGCGTACACATAGGCCAAATGGCCATGCGTACATGAGGAATTGTCTGCAGGAAATTGAAGTAATTTTGTTTCTACTATGCGTACGCAAGGATATAACCATGCGTACACATGGTTCAATTTTATAATCATTGGGCTGTTTTTTCATTTGAAATCTGATGTTGATCACGAAAAGTTCATTCATCAAATATTCAAACGTCTTAAAGTTTTCAACAAGTTCAAATAGGAAAAATCAATTGTGATTGTATTCTTTTTTTCTTGAAGGCTTGTCATTCCTTTAAACTATTTGCTGAAAATCCTAAAAGAATACTAGATGAAGCAAATATCGTTTTTAGGATAGCGTATCATATACATGTTCGAGCCTCATTCTTTATTTCATCTTGTTCTTGTTTCCATCTTCATCTTCTCCTCTTCAATATTTCTAACAATCTAAAAACGATAGTTTACGTTTACTGCAATGGAGATGGAAACTACGTTGGCTACCATCAAGTTGACGAATCAAAATTTGGTGCGCTTGGATAGATTTGATGGATCAAACTTCACAATATGGCAAGCCAAAAACAAATTCCTTTTAACGACGTTAAAGATCTTCTATGTACTTGATCCAAACTTGGAACCAATTGCCGATGCAATCGAAGAAGATATGGAAAAAGTTCGTACCGATAGAAAGAAGAGGCAAGTGGACGAATTGATATGTCACAGTCACATTCTAAATGTTCTTTCGGATCCATTGTATGATCTCTACACTAACACCATTTCGGCAAAGGAAATATGGGTTCACTTGAAAACAAATATAAAGTCAAGGAGGAGGGTACAAAGAAATTTCTTATATCTAAATATTTTGATTTCAAAATGTTAGATAATATTCATTTATTGTCTCACGTACATAAATTACAAGTCATTGTCAACAAATTAAAAGCGATGAAAATCTAACTTCTCGAATCTTTTCAAGTGGGAGCAATTATTGCTACACTCTCGGGGATTTGGAAATAACATAGGAAGAAGATTCTTCACAATTTTGAAAACTTCTCTTTAGAACACATTCAAAAACATCTTCACATAGAGGAAGAATCAAGGACAATATATAAGACCGAAAGTTTTTATAATGACTCTTCTAAAGCTAGTGCTTTGGACAATCTGAGTAACTTCAACAAGTACAAGAAGAAAGGGAAACTTCTTGGTCTTAAAAAGGATCAAGGGAAGTTCACAACCAAATCCAAAGGGCCTTGCTATGTTTGTAAAAAATGGGGGTACTATGCAAAATGTTGCAAGCACGAAAAGCAACAAAAGAAAGAGGGACAAGTGAATTCTGTTGACGAGATTATCGCTATGGTTAGCGAAATCAATGCAATCTAAAGCAAGGTTCCGGATATTTGGTATGATACCTGTGCAACCATCCATTTGTGTTATGATAAGTTTCTTTTCAAAACTTATCATGATGTTGATGGTCAAGAGATCAAAATGGGAAATGAAGGAAGATCTAAAGTGATTGACAAAGGGAATGTAGAGATCATATTCACTTCGAGAAAGAAGATTATTTTGACCAATGTCCTTCATATACCGGAAATGAATAGGAACTTGGCAAGTGGGGTTTTCTTGGAAAAATCGAGAATCAAATCTGTGTTTGAGTCGGGAAAACTTGTACTAACCCATAATGGGTATTTTGTTGGAAATGACTTTTCTACTGAAGGAATTGTCAAACTTTATACTTTTGAGAATGATTTAATAAAAACAAATATTTTGCTTATATTATTGATTCATTTATTTTGTGACATGGTATATGTACACATAGGAATTAACACTATGAAAAGAATGGTTGAATGTGGATTAATACAATGTGAAGTTGATAACTTAGAAAGTGTGAAACATGTATTAAATCAAAGATGATTAAAAAGTAATTTCATAATGTAGAAAGAAAATCTCAACTTCTTAACTTGTGCTTTCCGATATATGTGAATTGAATAGGATGCTAATAAGAGGAGGTAATAGTTATTTTATTACATTCATTGATGATTGCTTTAGATAGACTTATATTTATCTTTTAAAACATAAAGATGAAGCATTCAATGCATTTAAGGCATGTATAGCAAAAGTTGAAAATGAATTAAGAAGAAACATAGAGATTCTAAGAAATGATAGATGTGGAGAATACTTCTCTAAGGTATGCAAACTAACCAAGTCCTTATGGGGTTTAAAACGAGCCCCTAAAAATGGCATGAGAAATTTGATATTACTATTATGTCATATGGTTTTAATTATAATTCGGTTGTTAAATGCTTGTAAATCAAAGTATATGATAATATTATTATATTTGTATGTCTTTATTTGTATGATATATTAATTATTAGTAATGACATAGAAGAGAATAAAGAAATAAAGATGTTTCTATCTTTCATGTTCAAAATGAAAGATCTTGGAGAAGTGGACACTATCCTTGGTATCAAATTTAAGAAGGATAGTGTGGGTTATTCATTAAGCCAATCACATTATGTTGAGAATGTGATTAATAAGCTCAAACATTTGTACATTAAAGAGGCAAATACCCCATGGATTCAAGTATCAAGTTAGTAAAGAATGATGGAAGATCAACAACTCAAATTGAGTAAAGAATGATGGAAGATCTAGGTAATCGAAAGTCTTATTTACGTGGTACAATATACAAGACCTGATGTTGCATTAACTGTGAGTAAAGTAGGTTTACTAGCAATCCAAGTTCAGAACAATGGAAGGCTATAGGAAGGGTTCTTGATTACTTAAAGAAAACCAAAAATCTTAGACTATAATATACAAAGTTCCCGACTATTCTTGAATGTTATACCGATGCTAATTGGATATCGAGTACGAGAGAAAATAATTCTACTCCAGGTTGGATGTTTACTCTCGGAGGAGGTGTAGTTTCTTGAAATTTTAAGAAACAACACGCATTACACACTCAATAGTCCGAATTTGTAGCATTGGCCGAAATAGGAAAAGAGGTTGAATGGCTAAGGGATCTTCTTTATGAAATTCCTTTATGTGCAAAGGATATGTCTTCGATACCTATTTTATGTGATAGTCAAGCCACCTTAGCACGAGCATATAATGAAGTATATAATGAAAAGTTTAGATATATGAGTCTAAGACATGAGTATGTGAGAAAATTAATCAAGCATGGAATAATTTCTCTCCATATGTTAAGTTTAGTGAAAACTTAACTGATCTGTTGACTAAACCTCTTATAAGAGATTTAGTAAGATCAACATCGAGAAGGATGGGATTGAAACTCCTTGATTAAAAATTCACCAGCGATGGCAAACCTACCTAATTATACTAAACATGTATATCTAGGTTCAAAGGGTAATAACAAGTCATTCGAAAAGTGGATAAGTTTTAGCACTATTAACCTATTATAAAACATATTCTTGATAAATAGTGTTGGTTGTTATAATTGGAGGGACAAGTTAATAAAACTCTTAATGGGGTTCAATACGAAAAAAGATACTGGAAGAACTTCACTTATGTTAACTTTGAGGTGGTGCCGCTTCAATAGAGAGTTAGAGTTTCTCTCTAAAAGATCAACAAATAAGATAAGTGTAAAGATCAACAAATAAGATAAGTGTAAAGCCATAATAGCACTAAGCGAGTTTGAGAAACTTTTGAAAGCATAACACTTGTGTGTGTGATTTCACGATATTATCACAAGGAATGACTGATTCAAAGTTATCATACTACCTGAAATTCGGATAATACTCTGTGAGATTTTCGCTATGGTTATATTCAAGTCAAAATATGTCCAATTCTTATGTACAAGTGTTGCTAAGTTTGAATTGTAATTGACATTATTTTGAAAAAGTAGGGGATTGTTGTAAATTTGTTCGAAAAAATATTTTTATATTAGTTTATGGGCATGAAAAGAGATTTATTTTACCCAAGTTGATAAATTGAAAATAAATTGAAACGTGGAAAATTATACCCATGCTCACAAATAGGCCAAATGGCCATGTGTACTCAAGGAATTGGTAGCAGGAAATTGAAGCGATTTTGCTTCTACTATGCGTGAGCATGGTTCAATTTTATAGCTGTTGGACTGTTTTTTTCATTTGAAATCTGGTGTTGATTCATGAAAAGTTATCCAAATTTTTATGAATTCTTGGAACTTGTTCGGGGCATATTGATGAAAATACTATAAATAGATAATAGATTTTCATTTCCAAATATTAGAAATAACAAGTAAATCATTACTTGATATATTCCAATTCATTCATTTCTTAAAAATTTTAACAAGTTCAACTAGGAAAAATCAATTTTTGCTTTTATGCTCTTTTTGAAAGTTTGTCAATCCTCTAAACTATTTGTCGAAAATCCTAAAAGCATACTAGAGGAGTCAAATATTGTTTTTAGGATAGTGTATTATATATGTGTTCGAAGCCTATTCTTCATTTCATTTTGTTCTTGTTTATATCTTCATGTTCTTCTTTTCAACATTTCCAACACGTGCTATCCCTTCTGATGAAAAAATCAAATTCAATTAGGATATGGTTCATGCTAATGAAGTATTTAAGATATCGTAGACCATGTGCGGCTCCCTCTTAATGAAATGAGAATTTGGTTCATTAGAATTTTATGTAATTATTGAGAGTAGTGTTCCAAAAAGTGTTGCTTAGGTGTGAAGAGGGTGCTAAATGCCATACCTCGCGCTTTTTCACATTTTTTATTAATATTGTTTTTTAAACTTTTTGCTTCATTTATTTATTTTTTTCGAGTCAGGGCGCAGCTTTTTTTTTTTTACACTTTATTTATTAAATAATTTTTATATAGATTTAAAATTTTAAAATAATATTAAAATATGAAAAAGCTTTTTTATTATTTTTTAAAGTCTAGGCTTCATTTAGTCTGAAACTTAGCCTCCACATACACAAATATTTGAGTGAGCGCAAAGATATTTTAACTAAAGTATATATTCTGCCCAAAAGTTAATAATTGAAAACTTGGGCTAGACCAATTAACTTTTATTTTTGCATATTTCTTTGAAAAATTGACAAAAGTAGCAGGAAATGGATTTTTGGTACGCCAACAGATTTATTCGATATTGCTCTCAATTCTGAGACATATACAGGCATATTTGATACCGCTGTTGTAGAGCTAAACAATTACACCTACTTGTTCAACACTAGACTTCAATTTTGTTCTTCTAAAAAGATCTGAAAGAGCTTGACTGCCAAGGAAAGGAACATTGGCTCTAATCATAATCATATACAATACTAACTCCGAAAATGTGTGTGTGTGTGTGTGTGTTGAGTTCAGATTAATGAGTAACAGGGAAGATTGCAAAATTTTTCTGAAGTTACATCATCAAAGTACGATAAAACTCACAAGATAGACCCGATCAAATTTTGTGTCGTGATTTTTTTTTTTTTTTAAAACACAATAATTTATATTGAAAATGTAATGTTCTTCGTAATATATCATCGAAAGAAGTTCCATTCTATAATGTTAGAGGATCATGCAAGAAACTTTAAGCCACCACTTGGAAAAAATTATAAACAATTTACTCGTAAGTAGATAGAAATGAGTGATAAAAATATAAATAATACTAGTAAATCAATTGAAATGTGGTTAAAAAGAAATTTTGATCAATAAAGACTATCCGTCTTAACAATGCTGGTGAATTTAAATTACAAGCATTCGATAATTATTGTATGTCAATTGAGATTATTATCAAACATTCGGTTGCGCATATCCATACACATATGCTGGTGAATTTAGATCACAAGAATTCGATGATTATTGCATGTCAATTGAGATTGTTGTTGAACATTCGGGTGCGCATGTCCATACACAAAATGGTTTAGCGGAATCTTTTAATAAACGTCTACAACTTATTATTAGATCGTTACTTATGAAAACAAAACTCACAACTTCTGTTTGGGTCACATCATATTACATGATGCGTCATTAGTTCGTATTAGACCAACTGCATATTATCAATATTCACCATTACAACTGACATTTGGTCATGAACTCAATATTTCTCAGTGGATTTTTTATTGTGTTGTTCAAGTCCATATTTCACCCCCCCTCACAACGTACTAAAATGAGTCTCGACTTGAAATTTATGTGGGTTTTTGATTCACCATCTATCATTATGTATCTTGAACCTTTAACTGGTGATTTATTTACTGCATATTTCGCAGATTGTCATTTTGATGAAATGACTCTACCAATTTTAGGAGGAAAAATTTCTTGGAATGAAACAATTATATCTCACTTTGATCCCAACAACAATCAATATGAGCAAGATGTTGAAAAAAATTATTCATTTGCAAATAGTTACAAATCAATTATTATATGTATTTTTTACACAAGAAAAGTGACAAATTCATATATAATAGTAGAAAATATTCTAGCAAAAATTGACGTCCCTGCTATGGTGAATGAATCTCAAATACACTAGAAGTTTGGCCGATCAATTGATTTAAAAAAACTCTGTACCTTGGAAAAGAAAAGTACAAGAGAAAAACTAACAAAAAAATTCAGAAAAAGTAACATTAGAAAACATTGATCAATCAAATATTGAAAATATGATTCCTGAAGAATCATAAGTATCCGAAAATAATGAGATTTTAATAAATTATATGTTATTTCATAAATTATAGGAATGAAATAATGTTGTTATAGACAATATTTTCGTCTTTAACATGACTCTTGATATAATGCAAAATGTGGATCCTGAACTACAATAAGTTAAAGATTGTCAACATATGAATGAATGGCTAAAGTGGAAAGAAGTCATACAAGCGGAATTGAATTCCTTAGAGAAATGAAAAGTGTTTGGACATGTAGTTCGAACACCTGAAAATATAATCCTTGTTGGATACAAATGAATTTTTGTACGAAAGAGAAATAAAAATAAAGAAATTATAAGATACAATGCTCGACTCATAGTTCAAAGATTCTCAAAAAGACCACAAATTGATTATGATGAAACATATTTTCCCGTAATGTACATCACACTTTTAGATTTTTATTAGTTTGATCGTGTCACAAAAGCTCGATATGTGCCTTATGGATATAGTAATTGCCTATTTGTATGGTTCACTTGATAGTGACACATATACAAAAGTTCTTGAAGGATTTAAAGTGCAGTGAACAAATTATACATGCTTGAGAACCATGTTCTCAATTAAATAACAAAGATCATTATATGGATTGAAATAATTCGGACACATGTAGTATAATTGAGTAAGCGAATATTTGTTGAAATAGAGTTATACGAATGACGATGTTTGCCTATGTGGTTTTATGGAGGAATAAAATATTTGATTTGAAATTATGGCAGTTTATGTTGATGAATTATATTTAATTGGAACTTTTGAAGAGCTCAACAAAATAGTAAATTATATGAAAAATGAATTTAAGATGAAAGATTTGGAAAAAAACCAAATTCTGTCTCGAGTTGCATATTGAACATTTCCCAAAAAAATTATTTGTCCATCAATCTACATATATGGAAAGAGTATTAAAACACTTTTATATAAAATACATATCCATTGGTATCACTTATGATTGTTCAATCACTTAACGTGAAAAATGATCTTTTTTGTCCATTTGAAGATGGAGAAAATATTCTTGATCATGAAGTACTATATCTTAGTGCAATTGGAGTATTAACATATCTTGCAAACTGTACTTGATCGAATATAACCTTTTCTGTAATTCTGATTGCAAGATATATTTTTACACCAACATAAAGACATTATAATGATGTTAAACATATTTTTCGTTACCTAAAAAGTACTATTGATTTGACATTATTTTATTTTCAAAAGTTGAGATCTGCTTTAATGGAAAATGCAGAGGCAAGTTATCTCTTCGACCCACGTAAAGTTAAATCACAAAGAGGATACGTGTTTACACGTGGAGGAACAACTATATCATGGAGATATGTGAAACAATCCTTAACAGCAACATTCTCAATTCATTCTAAATTATTATAATCCATAAAATAGATCGAGAATGTGTATGGTTGAGTAACATCACGCATCATATCCAAGTATCAAGCGGATTAACTTCAACAAAAAACAGTCCAACAATTTTGTATAAAGTCAATGCTACTTGTATTGCACAACTTAAATGAGATTATATCAAAAGTGACATGACAAAATATATTTCTCCAAAATTCTTTAATATACGTGAGCTTCAGAAGAATTGACACATTTATGTTCAACAAATTCGTTCAAGTGACAATGTGACGATTAATTTATAAAAGTACTGTCAACATCTACATTAAAAAAATTGGTTCACAAGATTAGAATGCGTTGACTCAAAAATTTTCAGTGATCAACATCAATGTGGTAGATGTACTCTTTTTCCTTCGCTTATGTTTTATTTCTTAACAAGATTTTAATAGGGCATCATTTTTCTTTAATACTCCAAAATAATTAAATTTTTTTTCTTTCGTTTGTTGTTTTGTCTCGTTGAGTTTTTATCAAATAAGGTCATAACGATGAAAATATTTTGTAATGTGTCGTTCAAAAAAGAATGTTGTAAATTGTAAGTTTATTAGTGAATGACAATTGTACCCTTATAACCCTAGAATATATTACCATTGTATCTCTAATTCTATCCTATAAATATAAGATTATGATTCTAATTATAATATATACAAATCTATGGACTGTTATTATTCTCCTTTTCTCTCTTTTCACAGCAATAATGATGTTTTTCTTAGGATAATATTTATTTTTATAATTATTTGTTAAACTAAATATAATAATATATATTAAATTAACAAACGAAAACCCTTCCTCTGCAATTCATCTCTCTCAACTCTGCAACACACGCCTACAGTGTGCCTGCTCCCACCTCCATTGAGTGTATATGTGTATGTATATATATAATACCCAGTGTATGTATTGATATACAAAAGGAGAGGAGAAAGGGAAGATATCGTTATCATTGTTACTGCTAAAATGGCTGAAACTGAGAATTCATCACCCGAAATATTCATACCAGAGGAATGGTCTAACACAGCGGAAGCCATAGCCAATAATTCAAATTCTTCAAACCCTCCATCTGTTTTTGTCTGCGGCCCCAAAAACAGCGGCAAAACCACTTTCTCCCGCCACCTCCTCAATGTTCTCCTTCAAAGGTTTTTTTATCTGTTTATTTGATATTAGTTTTAATTTTTTTCTTCTTTTTTTTTTTTCTTGTTTTGAATTTCAGTTTTCATGGCTTAGTTACTGCATTATTTGTTGCTGTGGGTATTTTTTGTGAATAACTGACTTCGAATTTACTGTCTTTTCCAAGATGTTATGATGATATGATTTGATGAAATTATTGTTTTCTGATACTTGGATGAATTGTAGGTGACATTTTGTTTTATGTATAGTATAGGTTTATTCGCAAGTTTGGAACTTGTCTAATTTTTTGTATGCTATGTATTTTATTGGTTCACATACTGTAGTTAGAATATGAAATACATCAGTATCCTACATGTATTATACATTTTACACGTTTTTATATTCATGCCCGTGCTTGTCTTCTTGTGTTGATTTGCAAAATCGGACTTGAACGTGTTTTTCATTGAATTACATAGAGATTGATCAATAGTGGTGCTTAGACATGCCATTCATTAGACCTATGAATGTATTTTTGGGCACACGTAAACATAAAGATGATGCTCACATCGATAAACAGATATACTATCACTGTACAGAATGACATTATGCGTGTGAGAGTGGGTTGTATAATCTACAAATTGGAGCTTGAATTTGTTTTACAATGCACTATATTTGTAGATTGATGAAAGGTGTAGGAAGAACCTGCAATCTATTATTCTTATGGAATCCCAATTTTTCATTATTAAAGTAGATGTTCAGTGTATGAGTTTTGTATTTCAGGTACAGCAAAGTTGCTTACCTGGACACTGATGTTGGGCAGACAGAATTTACTCCTCCTGGTCTTCTATCGCTTACTGTGGTTGACAAAGTAACTCCAGGTACATTTATAAATGGCATTACCATTTGTCTGATGTTCTCTCTTTATTATTATTTTTCTTCGTCCTGAGTCTATTTTATGCTATTTTTTTTTGTCTGAGATCAAAGTTTTCTAATAATTTTTCGTTTTTTCTTGTTATTTAGATTTGACAATGCCATGTCTCAAAATCCCTGACAGGTATAAATCATTTAAACTTTTATTTTGATTATTTTCTGTTTACATCTAGTAGAGAGGAATATACAAATAATACACTGTTTACTCGTTTCTGTGGCTGGAAGAGATACTTTCGAGAACAAATTTGATAAAAGATTAGTTTTTGAGACATACATATATTCGTTTATATCTTTTTTGTAGGTTGTTATCTGGCAACTTTTTTCCCCTCCAATAGCTGTTGTTTAAATAATCGCTTGTTTGAAAATGCTAATGACAATCACATCAGGAAAAACACAGAATTTTTCTGGTAGTAGTAGTCTCATTTAGCATCTGTTATTATATTAATGCATTTGGTGTTCGATTGTTTGTTAGTACAGGCTTCTTTGGAAGTTCATATGAGTTCTCACTTATAATAATTATTGAAGTTTCATTTTTTGGAAATAAACCATGAAATTCATATTTTCATGAACAATCGACTCATTAACTCTCGAGCCCTTGGATTTGATTGATATAGAGATTATGTACTGTATGTGCTGCGATCTATTGATCTGGTGTACCAATAATCAATAATTTGTCTAGCAATTCTCTATGGACACAACATTATATGTGGAATATGTAATTCTGGAGGTTTAGTGCATATTTACAGCTACTTAAGCAATTTGTCTATCAAATATATCGAATGAACTTTATCCGATTACAATTTTTTTTTTTAAATGTCGTTTCAGATGCTTTTTCTTTGGTGATATATCCTCCAAAAGGAACCCAACAGCCTATTTGACCAGCATATTTTCCCTGTATGATCACTATCGGAAAGAATACTGCACGAAGAACAAGACTGATGGCCAGGACATTGCTGGATTGCCACTTGTCATAAATACCCCTGGCTGGGTTAAAGGTTTTTTCCACTGTTGATCCTTCTCTTTCTCCTTGGCCTTTAAATTTTATTTTTATTATGACTCATGCTAAGCATTTGCTCATTCTCGTATATATAGATGACCTACTGTCTTTATTATTTGTGTCAGGGATTGGTTATGAAATACTGGTGGACATGTTGAACTATATGTCTACTACACACGTGGTTAAAATTTGCATATCATCTGTGATCAAGAACTTACCAGCTGGGGCATTTTGGTTAGATGAGGGAAGTACTGATAGAGTTACCATCATTGAGATCAATTCCGCTCGTTGGGATCATTTGAAAAGATCGTATGTTCTTTGCTTCTTCATGTTTATATTAGAACTTAGTTTAAATTGATAGTTGTTTTTCCTTGTCAACATGAATTATATCCGGTAAACTAGGGTTCTTCAGAAGTTGTTAGTTTGCCCATTGTTATTTTCTAACAATTATACTATTTCCAGGTTGCTGGTACAAAAAGATTCTCGTCTTCTGAGAGATCTACGTGTAATGGCATATTTTAGACAGTGCTTTCCTAGTGAGATGAATATCTCCACAATTAAGGAACTTGCTCGTGCATTAGCTGCTCACCCTCCTTATGAAATTTCTATATCAAGTGTCAAAATGAAACACAGTCATTGTGAGGTACGCTCAAAACAGTATTTGCTTTAACATCTATATTTGTCATTTCTTTCTAATTTACAGTGGTCATAAAATTCCAAGGATGTCAACTGCGATATACATCCTTTCTTATTGGAGCAATGTTAACTTTACTTCTGGTTAAGTTTACTTTTATATTGGATTTACTTAATTTACATATCCATATCTAGGAATGAAAATTTTCTAATAGTGCACTATCTTACTGTTAGGTTTCAAAAACTGAAACTTTCTACAGTTTGAATGCAACTATTGTTGGTCTGGCAGTTAGTTCAGAAGTTTCCGAGCAATTAACTCTTTGTGTTGGTTTGGGTTGGTCACAATGTCTGAACTTTTTATACTTGTCCTAAGCTGCTTTTGATTCTCATTCTTCTTTTATTAAAGTTTATATTTGAATAATCTATCTTATATTATTTCACGTGAAGGCTCAGTTTGCTTTATCTGAAAACCAGGAATTGTGAGAGGCATTGACACTTTCAAAGGTTTGCTCTACGTTATTACCCCTGTCCGACAGCATTCTCTGGAGAATGTTGATCTTTTGCTTCAGGGCTTCGTTCAAATTCCTACTTGTTTACTGCAGGTACACCTCTTTCCATGAAGCGTCTTCTTTTCAGTTTTGCAGCATGCAAAATTATATTAAAATCTATGCACAAGTATTTTATAGAGAAAGAAAAGTTAAAAAGATTAGGACGAGCTTTATTGATCTCCACAAGGTCTGTTTCTTGCAAAGTTCTTAGTGCCAATCCATTTCTGTTCGTCTAGGAATTCTTTAGTGCATTCTTATTCATGTTGCGTACTTGATCTTGATGAGATTCCACTAGAAAAAGAAACTTAAGAGAAAATGAGATTTATGTTTGCTTCCATTTCTGCTTTAATCCAAGGCAACATATGGACTTCATTAAAACATTAAAGTTAACCACCGCATGCATATTTGCAGCAATCATCCACTATTGATAGCCAAATAAATCGTCAAATCGCTCAATAATCCGCCATTATTAGCAAGCTTAGCCCTAATTTGTGGTGACCCCACATTAGAAGCAGGCCACGTAAGGTTTGAAATGAAGGTCTAATTTTATGCTCAATCGAGATTAAGGCTGTGGCTAATTTTAATTGATGATTTCCAGCCTTTGAAATAGTTTTTTTCGTACAGGAGAACAAAGTAGAAAGGGAAAGGGAATGAATGCTGGTAATTAGAAGAATAAAAGGAACCAAAATTCTTACTGTAAAGCCTTAGTTTCAGACTCTTTTGGCATCAATTATATGTAGACTTTTGATTTCTAATTGACTGATGACGAATCTTGAGTTCTGGTAATGTTTTCGTATATTTGGGGTTATTTCAGTTTGCTTTCCTTATGAACATCTAGTTGGCTATAGTGATTCTTGAATTTGGCTATCATTTATGCACAGTTCCTTCAAACGAGTCTTGTGCTCGTCTAAGATTGCTTCATCCTCCCCTTCTGTTTTATATTATTGCCATTTTTGCATGTTTAGCTTTTCAAAATCCCTCTGTTTTTCAATTCGAACCATCTGTTCTTTCAGTTACAAGGCTGTATTGCCCCTTACATGTCAGCAAACGTCCTATCTACTAATTAGGAGCAAATGCCAGCAGTCGAAGAGTTCCTGTACAGTCTCTTCTACAGCTATCCAAGATAGTAGCTTCTCCATTTGCATCGTGTTGGGCATTTATTACTCTAAACCAGCGTTTTCTTTAATTTGTTGATCTAAAAACATGTCATCTCCAGAGAGATTGGACACTGCTAAATTGCCATTCATGTTTATTCTCCCTTACGTCGAGTCCTGTGTACAAGACATGTTAAGGTTATCTCTGTATGAGCTCGTGACACTAATTTACCTTAGCAGGTTGAATTTAACTCTTATGTCCGACTTTTGGGTTCCACAACTTGTCTAAAACATGTATGACTTTTTCCTTTTTTTTACTTATAAGAAACTTGTCTTTTTTATTTTTTTTTTTCAGACTGCCCAAACATGCTCTTAGTAAGTTCAGTTCTCGTCTTCTTCCATGAAGGCATTTGGTCGGAGTTGATTCTCTGGCAACAAAAATGAATAATTTGTTTTGCTAACTTTACGAAGAATCTTTCGAAGTGAATTTTGTAAGAATTTTGAGTTTTGTTCCCACGTAACTTAATCAATTAAATTATTGTTCAATTATTTAAAAACCTATAGTTTCAAGAATTGAACTTAGAAGTTGGACACAAAGTTCTTTGAAAATACTATAGTTAAAAACTAAAGTAGGAGTACATACTGAGATCTCAGATTTCTAACTCATCATTGGATTACATAAAACGTCAAGATTTTTTTTTCCCTTCAAAATTTTGAAGCACAAAACGTTTTGAGGGCGGTAATTTGTGACCATTCGGGGGTGGTGGTGGCTGCAAGGAAATCTCGGTTGTGGGGCTATTATTCACCGGAAAATGCGGAGGTCCTCGCCCTCCTTCATGGCCTCACTCTTGCTAAACACTGCGCATTCGGGGGTTGATGTTGGATGCAAAGCACTTCAGGTTATCCGAAGCGTATAATCTAACTTCTCAAATGCTTCGAATATTTTAGGATAAAGTAATGAAGTGATTATTCATGTCTCACATCTCTATTGCTCGGAATGCTTTAGTGTAAAGTGATGTTGTAGTTCTCAGGACATCTCCAATCGTGATGTAAAATATATTTAAATTGAGATTTAAATTTTAAAACTCATCGAAAACTTTTTCAATGGAGAGATGCAAAGAAAATGTATTACCGTTCATTTTGTCAACTGTTAGAGACTATGCTTCCTTGTAGAAAGTTCGAAACTTTCATTTTTCATTTTTGTCTTTTAAAAATGTTATTTTCTCAAAATTATAGAGGAAAGTGCTAAATGACATGGTAAAGCTTCCTTGTTTTCATAGGATTGTTGAGCGATTGACCGTTAATTCAGGTAAATGGTCAGCTTGGCAAATTTTCCGTACTTCAAACAACCTTTATACCATATATAGCCCAAATCAATACCACCATTCAGTTTTTCTGCGACCTTTGAATCGGACAAATTCTGTTTTTCTTCTTCCTCGTACAGAAAGAAGCTAGAGAGAAAGGTCATGATCTGGGGATGGTCATGATCTATCTCATTTAATTTCTCACTTTTTGTTTCCCTCATTCTTGATTCCTTCCAAACAGCCGCATTTCAATCGTTATACGAGTAGGGTTTTTTCTCGGTAAGCGTGCCAAGATGCCGGCTAAAACGTTTAACAGCTTTGTTGAAGAGAAGCTGGGAAAATTCCCACATTTTGTGATATATGCCATTCTCGAATGGGTGATGATCATTTTGCTATTCGCGGATGGGTTCCTCGCCTTCATTTCCAATGAATTTGCCAAGTTTTTCGAATTGAGAATTCCTTGTTTGTTTTGTACGAGGATTGATCATGTTCTCGTTCATAGGCAATCGAGTTTTTACTACAACGATTCCATATGCCAGGTTCACAAGAAGGACATCTCGTCCCTCGCATATTGCCATGTGCACAAGAGGCTATCTGATATTCGTAGTATGTGTGAAGGTTGCCTTCTTTCGTATGCGACGGAGAAAGATTCTGATTGCGAAAAGTATAAGTCTCTAGTCGGGATTTTGCGCAAGGATATCAATTTGTTGGTGGAGGATAATCCGAGAACAACATATATCAAACCGGGAAAGAAGGGTGAAATCGAGCAATTTGACGATAAGGCTGGGATTCTCAGATGTTGTTGTTGTAATGAGCCTTTAAAAATAAGGCCCTCCTCACGGTATAACAGAAGTTTATCAATGAATGCTCCGACTCCATCTCCTCGGGCAACCTTACTCAAAAACGAGGAAGGACGAAACATAGAATTGTCTCACTATAGGTACTCAGAGCTTAGATTCACATCAGACGCCGAATCAGTACTACCTGAGGAGGAATATGCTTCAAATGGAGATAATCAGAGTGAGTCACATTGCCCTTCTGTTTTCTTTGATCTCTTTAGGGAAAAACCATTTACATTCTTGTTTCTACCGTTCTATCATGCCTAATACTGCATCCCAAACATGCCATGAATCTATTAACGAAAGTATTCCTATCGATGATTACTTGTTCCAATTTTCATTATTTAGTTTCTAATCGATTCATTTCTAAAATTGTCGAGTCCTCAGTATGTAATGAAGTTGTATCAAGTATGTTTTTGACACGAATTATTTATTTCTGTTGTTTTGTAGGTAGAGAATATATGAAACCATTACTACCAGATTCTGAGGATTATGAAGATTTTTGTAAAACTCCAAGTTTTGTCCGAGGAGGAAACAAATTTTTTGGGATTTCATTGTCCGATTCAACTCAAGCCAGTCCTAGATGGGCTAACAAGGGAGCTCGAAAACAATTGGTCGACAACTTCTCTTCCGAGCTTAATGATTCAAATGCTCCAAATGAGACAGACAACATCTTGAGTCGTTTGAAGAGACAAGTTCGTTTGGATCGCAAGTCCCTGATAGAATTATACATGGAACTAGACGAAGAACGAAGTGCTTCTGCAATCGCTGCGAACAACGCAATGGCTATGATTACTCGACTGCAAGCAGAGAAGGCGGCTGTCCAAATGGAGGCCTTACAGTATCAGAGAATGATGGAAGAGGAGGCTGAATATGATCAGGAAGCTCTGCAAGTAATGAAAGACTTGCTGTTAAAAAGGGAGGAAGAAATAAAGATTTTAGAGTCTGAACTCGAGGCGTATAGAGAAAAATACGGGCAGATCAAGAAAATAGGCAGCGACAGTGTTGAAGCTGATGCTGATGAAAATTATCAAGAAATAAAATCTCAGTCCTTGTCGTCCTTTGGTGAGAAATCAGACTGTGGTAGCTCAAGTGGAGCAGATCAAAATGAAAAAGAACGTCCTTATGATAGAACAATGGAATATGGAGGAGAGATTTCGGATGAATCACATTTAGATTTCTCGAGTGAGAGGTCTTATCTTTTAGGTCTTTTGACTCAACTCGAGAAAAAGATAAACGCACCTTTGGTCGAAGAATCTGATTCCTTAGATGTAGATACACCTCTGCTTGAAGACGGTACTAAAGTCCCACTTAAAAGAGAAGTTTCTACTATTAGGGAGAGGTTGAGAGCTATTGAAGCAGATAGTGACTTCTTAAAGAATATTTCAATGACACTACAAAGAGGCGGTGAAACAACTAAACTCTTGACCGAGATAGCACATCATCTTCGGAAGCTTAGGCACTCGAATAAAATTTCATCAGACGACACAGATGCATGAAATTTTTGTCCTAAATGTGATGTCTTACTTGATTTTGTCTCCTCCTTCATGGTGTGACACTATTGACATATTTGGTACGTCGTACTGTACAATATTAGACAGTATAATAAATAATATTTTAGCTTCTTTTTGGTGTCCAATATTGTCCAAACCACCTACATTATAACTTATCAACTTTTTTGTTTGCAGTTCCTTCTTATTCTCTTTTCAATTCCCGTCTCTCGTATTAGGATGTATATACCTATAGCTTTACTGGACGAACATTGGAGTCCCGGCTTGGATGTTTCACGGAGCACTTGGTTCTCATTTCCTCAACATATTTCGGTAAAGAGGCTTCATTGATTTTGAACTTCGAATCAAGATCTAGTACTTTTTATATGATTGTAAATAATTGCCGGTTGCAGATTTATGCGAGCATTCTCTATGCATGAAAGCGTGGCATGAAGATGAGGAAGCCTTGATGTCAGAAGAAAGCTGTTCATCCACAAAAAATCTAAATTTAGCACAGAAAGCATTTCGAACGTAGATTGTTAGCTGATCAAAAATGGACCGACTTCTTGTTGACATCCCTTCACAGATATGCAAAGGAGTCGAGCATTTAGCAATATCACGAGAAATTTAGAGAAAGGGGAGACATAAACCTCAATGCTGATCAGCAGCATTACATAAAATGAGTCATGAAGTCTTTGATGCAATTTAGATTCATTTTTAGTTTTGTTGATTTTTCATGGACGAGAATATTCTTTTTCTAGAGTTCAGAAACATACTTTTAATGATTGATTTCTTGTTCATAGGTTTTCATCAGTGGCTGAATTTGAATATTCATGCATTTAACAATCTTTTCATCACATCAAATGAAACTTTTGAGTTAGAAAGGCATCTGGATAACATCAATAAACTAAGTCTCGTATTCAATAAATTTGGGATTGATTATATGAATCGTTTCTTGCATTTCCGTACCTTATCCTGTGCTGTTTTCTGTTGTGAGTTGCTTAGCGTATACCTCCAAGTCGCTCAAATGGATTTTTAAATCTTGCCCCATCTATGCTCCTGAGTCCTGATGAGAGGTTAAGCTTCGAATCCCAGTTTGAACATGAGGTTTGCACCGTGCTAATGCACCTTGGATGATCACATCTCAAAGTCAAGCACCGATGACAATATTGAAAAATCCATCTGACTCAGAATCTTTCAGTACAATAACACAATTATTAGGAATGTGCTCTTCCACTCAGCTAAGCGCTCCGTCATGCCACCTCCCATTGGGGGCCCACTATGCCAAAAGCTTCTTCGTAACCTTTCTTTTTAAGTCTAATTCAAAATTCCCAGGACAAATTCCAATTCTTTTGTGGCTGAATAGTAGTACAAGGAATTTAATTTCTTTTTCTTCCTTTTTCAGCCATTTAAACTAATGCATACGATTCACCCCTGTTCCCAACTTAAGCTTGTAATTTTCAGCAAGCCCAAACTGGCCTGTTCAAGAAAACGAAGTCCTGAAGAGGTCATGCAGGCTTCAAGTACATCAGTTCTCCAATATTTTTTTTATTCATTTATTTTCTAAAAAATATATAAAAATTTGGTTTCTTTTTTATAAAGTCGCCCACAGGCCACAGGCCGCGCCCGTTGCTTTTCATTTTTTTTTAAACACCTCCATTCCTGCATATTTATCAACTGATGAGCAAAGAAATAGAGTACGAGTAAATTGAAAGAACATAACATTAATTAGTAGTACAATTACTTGAGAGTGCTGTTTAGGTTACCATTACAAAGTACAGTAAATTCTGTTAGGTCCCACAAGAGAGGACACGTTCAAATCTACTGATAAATCGATACTGACTACAAATTCAAGACTTCTCTTGTACACAGAAGCAACAATTATCTGTTAACAATGCAGAAGATGAAGTTTCCTTCTGACTAATAACAGTAAATAGAAGTTCTAATATGTTGGTCGATTTCTGAGCGGCTAAGATACGGGTCACGCTGGACGTTCAAAGACATTTCCCACCTGCATATCGAGCCATTCGACTTGTGGTCCTTGAGTATATTCTCTTGGGGCTTGTAAGCCAAAAATCATTCCAGTTGCATCAAAAGATGGTGCTGCTAACTGCAAAACAATATTTTTACAAATCAAAATATGTAAAGATTGACCGGCTGACGGGAATCTGCCTCGCTGCATTATTGGTTGAGTAGAACGTTATTTCACAGACATTAGACACTACTTTGAAAGAAGAGGATAGGTTTGCTCTAATAAATGTGGCGATTGCCTAGAAAACATTTTAAAGGAATGAACTTGAATGTAGCAGTAATTCAATAAGAGTGAAGGTTAATTAATTTTCTTATCACGACATTCATAAATTCCGCAAATAGCATCTGAAACTAATTCACAGTTAAAAGAATTACACTGACAAAGATAGCCTCCTTAAATATGGCCACTGGCAGAAATTGAAACCAGAAGGGGCATAAAACAAAACTGGAGAAAAATGGGGCCTTTAAATAAGACTTGATGCTCAAGTCAGAGCCTAACAAGTCTTCCGCAGTGATGCTCTGAGAAGACGGATGGATTTTTATTTAAGTCTTTGCAGTATCAATCCATGCACATGATCTCAAAATTGTTTACATTGGCTAGCATTCCATGAAACCAAAGCTTTCACAAATATTCCTAGAATGGAACTGTGGCAAAAAGAAGGCGGGGACATACCGGGTGAGTGTGTGTACAAGCATTTTTCTTCACTCTTGGACATGTTTCCTACGTTTTTCAATTCCAACAGCTTTCATAAACTAACTGTACTATGGGATGGTCCATGTTTTAAATCATAAACACAAGACCAATTTAAGTCCACAAAAGACCAAGACCATAGAGTGTAAAGTGAACACAATGAAGAAAATTGAAAAGAAAAGGGACAAAAGGCAAGCAGTAAGTGCAGCTACTTTATGTTGTGGCCCCTGTTAAAAGAGAAACAACAAAGGTGCATATGAGTGAATTGTAGTTTCTAGCTCCTATCAGTTTCTAATAGTCATACCATAGGAAAAATGCCTAGTATGAAAAAGAAGAACAAAGGACATTCGAATCCTGAGTTGCAATGCAACTCGATTGTTCCTAAGCCCCATAAGAGAAAGACAAGCTCTTCAAGGATTCTTCAGAATCCCTAAAAAAACCATAAAGGGCAAACTCTCAGTTTCGGGACAATTTCAGTCCCTCAAGATATGTAAGAGAGTTTTGCAAAATCCTGAGAACAATATTATTAGATTTTGAATACTTCACAAAGCTATGTAATAGACTAATAGCACAAATTAGCTCTTCCCGTCATGTGTGTCTACGCTATTACACAAGATAAGTATTTTTTCTACTGAACTAAAAAGAAAACATAGCATCATTGCATAATTGAAAAGATCTCAATTTCAGAAAATACAAATATGCTTACAACGCAACAAATATCTGTACGTGGAAAGATATTAATATATTTCGGTTCAATCATAGATTCAATTATTTTATGGTGTAACCACAGAACTAAAACCTCTAGCTACAGAGCACGTGTTTTCTTATCTAAAGTACATAATTCATAAACCAAGTTCTGAAAAGACACGAGGGAGAAGAGGGGGGTTGTGCTGAGGGAAGCACTGGAGCAATTTTAAGAGTTAGACAAAATAATCCCTCCTATGTAAGTAATTAGACTTACTTCTTTGGAAGCAAACCCTTCGATTGTAGGGCTCAACCTTGTATTAACTGCTTCAAGCTTCATCGACAAAAACTAGATTATGGACATATAAAAGTGTTAGATGGAAGATAAAGTACCGGAAGATATTAAATAACATAAGGCAAAGAGATACCTCGACTTGACGCTGTAGTGACTGGATGTAATTAATTATTTCATCAAGAACAAGAGCTTTTCCAATAACCTGACAAAGAAATTTTCATTCATCATTATGTTGTTTCAAAGGAACACTAAACCACAATGAAATCAAACCGGGAAATCAAACATAGACAGCAAACTCCCTATGGGTATACATGCAATGGAACTTTGACTTCACATTGAACTCAATTGATGGTCAACATGGACGCCAAAGCATCCAATTCACGTCAAGAATCATCACAAAACCAAACCAAACAAGGGTAGAAAAGCAAGGACCTTATTACATCCAGGAACCAAGTCTTGCAGAGTTTTCATCCTCTCGCTGATCTTTTCTCTCCGAGCCTAACAATAAATGATAGAAATCAGAAACCATGTCACAGACAGATGCTATCAAAACTCGAAGCGCATATGTGGCAGGCACTTGTAAATAGGATTGGATAGTATAAAGAAAAAGATTTAAACTTCTTTTTCTTCAAAAGGTTTAAAAGGGTATTACTCTCTCAGCTAGACTGTGACTATCGGTGGCTTGGCCCCTTCTCGCTCTAACATGGATGTAATCTTTGGGTGGCTCCGGTTTACTCTTCTCTTCAGCTCCCTTGTTACTAGTCCCTGAATTTGCTTCTACTTTCGTCTTTGAGCCACCATTTTCATCCATGGATCCTGATGGTTTCATTCGTTTACCATTCCGCTCATTCTATCCCACAAAGAATAAATAGTTTACAACCAACATTCTAATTCAATTAATCGAAATTCGCCAGTTAACAACTAAAATTAACAGTCCCAACTTTCTGAAAAATGTAAAAACTATCCCAGATAAAAAAAAAACTTCTACAAATTAAAAAATAGTTGCAAAAGCAAGAGCATCAAAGTGTGTATCGAGAATAACCAAATCACTGTTAGCACTGCTAGTGGAAACAAGCTTAGAGGACTCATCTTCATGAAAATTCCCAATATCCATTCTTCTCTTCCCAACGCCCCCGCCGCTCTGGTCCGTCACGGTGGATTCCTCAACCGAAGCATCTCCTACTCCAAAAACTTCTCCAGTGCCACCAAAACTCCCCATTCTCGGCCCCAATCCTCCTCCTCCTCCACTGCCCATCGGAAAGGACAGTAACTCAACCAAACTATACGAAGCTGGATTGGACCCTGCTGTAAATGAAGCTTCATTTGTCAATGGCGGATCCATTTTTCCCCAAACAAAAAAATTATCTAGTTACTTATATATACACTTACTGTATTATAGGGTTGTGTGTGAATGCAGAGAAAAGATCAATATAAAGAAGAAGCATAGTAGTACAGTGACTACTACAGTACTACTGGAAGAAGTGGTTGTAGAGAGAGAGATATATAGAGCGAGAGCTAGATAGAGACAGTGATGTGAGGCAGAGGAAGGAGATAGGGTGGGGTGGGTGCCTTAGGTAGGTAGCACTGCGCTTAATGCGTATTTTAGTGAGAGGGAGAATCACCAATTTGCCATTCCTTGCTACATATACATCAAAGACTATATCGAGTTTCTTGGTTGGTTACTTGGTTTAATTCGTGAGATTTGATTTTTTGATTTTTTTTGTTGAAGCTAAAAACCAAGCCTATAATTTATTTACATCATTGTTGAACTTTATTGAACAAAAAAGGTTAGCAGGGACTAACAGTTTGACAAGGTGAACTTTATAAGATAATGTTGAATAGCAAATCAAGAATTCTAAGCTATTTTTGAAAGAGGGTTTTGAAATTGTGGTTTATGGTTGGTTTGATTCATGAGATTTGGGATTTTTATTTTGAAATCCAAAACCATGCTTATAAAATATTGTAAGATGCTTTTATAGAATGGACACGAGATTTACTCCAAGATGTATTAACTGAGCTTGTCGTTAAACCACTTGTCAATATTGAATTTTTTTTTTGTAAAATATTAATATGTTGATTTACCTTGTTGCTTGACTGTTAAGTTTAATCAAGTTTGGTGACGAGTTGGAAATAAATTAATGTTCACTATAATTTTGAAAAACAATTAAAATTTAATGATCGAGGTGACAATAAATGCAAAGTATAATGGCCATTGGTTAAATTAACCATAAATCTTAGTATAACAGTGCGCATTGCGCTTAGGCCCTGTTTGATGGGCATTAAATTCCATGGAACTGGGAATTTCTTTTCCATTTCCCACCTAATGTCTCGTTTGATGAGCCAAAAGTTGATGATAATTTGTTTTCTTGCTCCTTGCTCACGCGCCTGATTTTCCTCTTTTTTGGGGAAAATCTTCCAGTTGACTGCGTTTTTTTTTTTTTTTTTTGCAATAGAAACAAATATCATAACCAGTTGTAAAAAACATTTACTTTAATGGACAATTTCCATTTAAAACAAAATCAAACGAATACTAAACTTTGATAACAAAAATAATTTTTTAGGAATTTTTTTTTTTTTTTACTTTTTGGCAATAGAAACAAATTTTATAATCAATTGTGAAAAAAATTATCATTTTAATGGACAATTTTCTTGTAAAACAAAGACAAATGAACACAAAATTTTAAAATTTTCTAAGTGAAAAATTATACCAATCAAACGTACTTAATTAACAATTCCCTACAAAACAATTTCTAGGCAATTACTTTTTCTGGAATTCATTTTCTTTCCACCACTTTTCTACATTTACAATCAAACAGACATTTAGTGTGTATTTTACTGGTAGGGTTGGAACTTGGAAATATTACCTTTCTATTTTGCTAATTAATATTTATTAATTATCTATTTTAGAAAATGAAAGATTCTTTATTAACCCATTTAATGTTTTAGAATAAAATCTGCACAAGTAAGAAAAAGTTCTTGACCCAATTACATATTTACAAAATGTAACCTTCAAAAAAAAAAAAAAAATGCACGGCTATGTATTTTATTAATATCAAAATAGAAAATACGAAACTTTGAATAGAGAACTATGTCCGACCTCCAAATAAAACAAGAAAAAGCCCGTTCAATAAATCTATCTCGAGTAAGTGTACGTTTGTATTGTTTGGCCCCTTTCTTCTGTTTTATTGAAATTAGGTTTGGGCTCTCAAAAAAAAAATTGGGACTATGATTGAAATTAACTTTTTTCTTTTTCTTTGTCTTTTTTAAATAGAATAGTATATTCGTCATTTCACAATTTTTAATTAATGAAATAGATGAAAATGACATTTTGTGCAATGAAATGAAAATGCTAAAAAATTAAAGGCAATGACGTTTTACACAATAACAATGAAAGGTATAAACGTTATGTGCTAATTATAAACTTCTCCACCCTCTTTTAATATATATTATATATTTGTAAATCATTATATAACTCATTGTGTACAAGTAACATTATTCAAAAAATATATACTAAAGTTTGTGAGACTCGTTTATAGACAATTATATAACTTGAAGTTTCAATCAAGTAGAAATACAAGAATATGCTAGATATATGTAGCAATTAATACACATTATAATATTCAAAATGAAAATGTATCAAATTTTCTTTATTATTATAGTATATTAACTACTTGTCTCGTTCTTCTTCAAGACATAATAGTAAGAATGCTTATTGATTGAGCAATTCAATAAGAAAGCTCGGATTGAATTGGTATCGATATATCTATACCGATTCGATCGAGCTCTGATCTATTAAGTTAACAAAATTTGTAACTTAAAGAAGAATCTTTATTATTTTGCGCTTTTAAAAAAAAAACTTGGGGCTATGATTGTAATTAAATTTTTTCGTTTATTTAAAGAGATGGGTATATTCGTCATTTCACAATTTTTACTTGATGAAATAGATGAAAATGACCTTTTACGCAATGAAATGTGAAAATAAGGGTAAAAATGCCAAAAAAAATTAAAGTTATGGACGTTTTACACAATAACATTGAAAGGTATGGACGTTATTTGCTAAATATAAACTATTCCACCCTCTTTTTGATATATCATCTATTTGTAAATCATTATGTAACTCATTGTGTACAAGTACAATTATTCAAAAAATATATACTAAAGTATGTGAGACTCGTTTATAGACAATTATATAACTTGAAGTTTCAATCAAGTAGAAATACAAGAATATGCTAGATATATGTAGCAATTAATACACATTATAATATTCAAAATGAAAATGTATCAAATTTTCTATATTATTATAGTATATTAACTACTTGTCTTGTTCCTCTTCAAGACATAATATTGAGAACGCTTATTGATTGAGCAATTCAATAAGAAAGTTCGGATCGAATTGGTATCGATATATCTATACCGATTCAGTCGAGCTCTGATCTATTAAGCTAACAAAATTTGTAACTTAAAGAAGAATCTTTATTATTTTGCGATTTTAAAAAAACTTGGGGCTATGATTATAATTAAATTTTTTCGTTTATTTAAAGAGAGGGGTATATTCGTCATTTCACAATTTTTACTTGATGAAATAGACGAAAATGACCTTTTACGCAAACCAAAAAAAAAATGAAAGTTATGAATGTTTTACAAAATAACATTGAAATGTATGGACGTTATTTGCTAAATATAAACTACTTCACCCTCTTTTTGATATATCATCTATTTGTAAATCATTATATAACTCATTGTGTACAAGTACAATTATTCAAAAAATATATACTAAACTATGTGAGACTCGTTTATAGACAATTATATAACTTGAAGTTTCAATCAAGTAGAAATACAACAATATGCTAGATATATGTAGCAATTAATACACATTATAATATTCAAAATGAAAAGGTATCAAATTTTCTTGATTATTATAGTATTTTAATTACTTGTCTCGTTCCTCTTCAAGACATAATATTGAGAACGCTTATTGATTGAGCAATTCAATAAGAAAGCTCGGGTCGAATTGGTATCGATATATCTATACCGATTCAGTCGAGCTCTGATCTATTAAGCTAAAAAAATTTGTAACTTAAAGAAGAATCTTTATTATTTTGCTCTTTTAAAAAAACTTGGGGCTATGATTATAATTAAATTTTTTCGTTTATTTAAAGAGAGGGGTATATTTGTCATTTCACAATTTTTAATTGATGAAATAGACGAAAATGACCTTTTACGCAATAAAATGTGAAAATAAGGGTAAAAATGCCAAAAAAAAAATGAAAGTTATGGATGTTTTACACAATAACATTGAAAGATATGGACGTTATTTGCTAAATATAAACTTCACCATCCTCTTTTTGATATATCATCTATTTGTAAATCATTATATAACTCATTGTGTACAAGTAACATTATTCAAAAAATATATACTAAAGTATGTGAGACTCGTTTATAGACAATTATTTTTGCGAGGTTAATCAATTCTCATCATATCAATATTAATTGAGGAGAGATGTTTTTTTCCCCCTCACTAATTTGAATAGCATATGGTAAGCTACAATTTTGTACAAAACTAAAAAGATAAAGGGTTTTGCTATGGGTATGTAATTGTACACATAGAGGTGTCCATAATGGACACCCGGCTATGGGTAGCATTTTTCAAAGATAAATGTACTTAAAATTTATCAATTCCACGGTCTACTTATTACTTAGGTTAGTCATATCAAATTCGGCAAGTTAGACCATTGAGGGTGAGTTTCTTTATTTATTTTTTTAATGTTTCCTCTATTTTTCTAATTAATACCTATCAGTTATCTATTTTAGAAAATGAAATATTTTTTATTAATCTATTGATGTTTTAGATAAAAATCTCTATGTTAAAATATCCATGACCCAATCAAATATTTACAAAATGTAACTTGAAGAAAACCCATGTTTATTTTCTTTGCTTTACTTTAATTTATTTTTCATATTCAACAACCACACATTCACACAATAAAATATTTTACACGTAAATTCAAAACATTTTCCTACATTTTAACCACACATTCTTCAAAAAAAATATTATTCAAAATTATGTTTTAAAATTTGAAGGCTACCAGACACAAGCTTATTCTTACTCAAGGTATGCTGGTACAATCTTTCAATAAATCTATCTTGAGTAAGAGTACATTTGTGTTATTTAGCTCCTTCCTTCGGATTTTCTCAAATTAGGTTTATAAAATGGAAAAATTATGTAATTAGTAGCTTATGTTGACGTTCTTATAATTGAGATGAAAGTATGTTTTGAACATATGGTACACTTCATACTAAAAAAGATGTAATCATTCATAATATTACAATTGACTCGCTCCTCGAAAGTGAAATGATAGAATATGCAATGATATAAATACCAATTAATAATCGTAATACAATACAAAAATTCATTAAACTAACAAAGTTATTACGTAAAAGAAGATTCTTTATCATGTCGCGCACGGTTTATCTGTGCGCATTATATCAATGGGAAGGGTTTTTTCGTTTGGACCTTTTCCCCTCTAATTTGAGTAGTACATGATGAGTTTCAATATACGACATTTAAACAATACAAAGAAAGAAAAGAAATCATATTGGACTAATTTTCAATATAAGTCTTATGTTATTTTGCGACCCAAATTTCGTTAGATGATCGTGGATTGGTTGAAAGAGGTATTAAAGATGTATGGGGCAGAAATTAGGCGTTTGAAATCAATTTAGATCGAAACTCGGGGCCTTGACACCATAGGAAGTGTTGTCATCGTCCCTCGCCTACAATTTGCTTAACGCTCGCGCGCTGCTTGCCGGCGCGAGGTTGCCGCTTAATTGCAGTATATATTCGAGGGAAATTTATTTCCATTTTTGACACGACTTTTGATCATCTTTTCAACTATAACATATTCTTTTGGGTCTTATGCATAGTCTATGTGATTCTTGGCATTCATGCGACTTTGTATAAAATAGAATCAAGTTAGAAACACAATTATTTTGTATTCTTTTTCCAAAATAATAAAATTCTTCATTTTTCTGCCAATTATTCGTGTATCGTAATTGATACTTCGTATCGTGCCATATAATCTTGTTTATTCTTTCTTAGCAAGTGGTATCAGAACTTAAGGTCTGATCTGTTCAAGGATTTTTGTTCTTGTGTGGCAACCTGAAGTACAATATTTCGCTTTTGGATCGCATAACTAGATTCTCGTTGTGGCAGCTGAAGATGTAAACAGTGTTCACACAGATGGATTTGGATGACGCTTTATTGAAATTTGAGAAAATGCCTTCAAATTGATCAATGGAGGATAAACAATGTAAGGATGGAAAAGCCCTTCACAAATTCATCTTCATCTTTCGAATCACATTTTTCAGGACATTTTGAAGGAGAAAATCGCAGCTATGTTATGGTTGAAGTTAGAGCAATTATGCATGACTAAGAGTCTAACTAGAAAATTACACTTGAAGCAACGTTTTTATTCTCATCATATGACATAAGGCACATCTTTAGAAAAACCACTTTGCTGTTTCTAAAGAAATTGTTGCTGATTTGGAAAGCTTGGAGTTTAAGTACGATGAAAAGGATTTGTGATTAATTTTGTTGTGTTCGTTGCCCGCTTCATAACTCTCATCGTTGAAGAAGTTTATGACACTCTATTTTCAAAGGAGAAGATGAAGCATCTTGTTGGATCTGAGACTCAAAGAGAAGATATCGTTGTTCACGGTGGTTATAATAAGATAATTTGACGACTAACTCCAGTAATAAAGTTTATAACTATTGCAAGAATAATGGGCACATAAATAAGGATTGTTACAAGTTGCAAAATAGAGAAAAATTAGCTGCAATTAAAAATGGAAAGTATCCAAGAACTTTAGGTGAAGCCATGTTGCGGAGAACTATTTGAGTGAGGAAAAATTTTTGGTTATTTTTTACGGCGATTCCAAACCTAAAGATGATTGGATTCTTGATACAACTTGCACTTTTTATATGTGTCCAAATCGAAATTTATTTTCAACTTACGAAAAAGTTTCGGAAAGTGTTGTAGTTATGAACAACAACTCACCATGTAAGATAGTCAGTATTGAAATGATCAGACTTAAGATGTTGGATGGAACGATCAGAGCACTTGATGCAGTGAGACACGTTCCAAATTTGAAGAAAAATCTTATCTCTTTGACCATTTATGATTCAAAGGGGTACAAGTTTATTGGCAAATGTGGAGACTTAAAGGTTTGTAAAGGTGTCCATGTGTTGAAAGGACATCAAAGGTCGTAGTTGTATGTTTGCAAGGTTGTGTAGAATCTTTGAAGATCAATCACCAGAGGTTTAGTACTTTGGTGAATATTCAATTTGGTAGAATACCGTTGGATTTGGTTTGAGATCCATGTTGAAGAATACAAATCAATCGAGTTTAAAGGTTATGAATAATGCTGCATTGCTACCACCACTAGCGATGCCATTGTATTCAATTATTAGAGACAGACCCAGAAGAAATATTAGGCCTCCACATAGGTACGGAAAAGCTAATTTAGTGTCATATGTGTTGAGTGTGGTTGAAGATACTGAGTCTAGCAAAGAACCTATAACAAGAGCATTTGGTTGTCTTGATTCTGTTTCAAGGCATGTTTCAGCCATTTGGTACCTTTTGAATTAATTGTGATTTTATTGCTCGAGTGATAAATCAAGCAAATTTTTGTGCCCGAAGTAATTCTGTTGAGTAATGTTTGGATTCAATTGATTGGATTTTGTCCACTTGAACTTTGTGGAAGATGGGGAGGATTTTTGGTTGGATAGTTTTGTTGAAAAGCCATTGGTTTATTTCTTGCAGTTGATTTTTCTCCAGGTGGAGAAATTTAAATTTTTGTTCAGTGAAATTCGTTTCAAGGTGAAAATTTGTTATTTTGTGACCCGAATTTCGTTGGATATTCGTGGATTAGTTGAAAGGATGGGAAGTTTTGAGGCAAAAATTGGGCTTTTGGAATCAATTTGGACTGAAACTCAGCGTTTGGACGCCATTGGAAGTGCTGTCGTTGTTGCTCGCCTACCGTCAGCCTAATACTCTAGCGCGCTGTACACCGCTCGCTAATGCGAGACTGCCACTTGAGCATCGTATATCTCTGGGAGAAATTTATTTCCTTCCTCTGACGCAATTTTTTATTCTCTTTTCAACCATAACGTATTCTTTTGGGTTCAATATATAGTCTAAGTGATTTTTGGTTTTCATATGACTTTGTATGAGTTAAAATCAAGTTAGAAACACAATTATTTTGTATTCTTTCTTCATATTAGTAAAATTATTCATTCATCTACCAATTGTTCTTGTATTATGATTGTTACTTCGTATTATGTCATATAATCCCATTTCTTCTATCCTTACCCAGTGGTATTAACATACATAATTTTTGTTTGGACACTCTCTATTATTTTATTCTTAAATGATGGTAGGTTTGATTTCTTCAAAATTGCCATATAAAGCCTTTTGTTGGTTTTCTAATAATAGAAAAAAAGATTTACTTCTTTTTCTTCTCGTGTTTCACCTGAGTAAATTTTGAGTTGGGTGAAATTTCATATACAACACATTCTCCCAAAATAGTGACTTGGTTGAAAATAATAATTTTTAAATATGCATGCTTGTTTGATTTTAAGTCATCGAATTCCTCATTTTATATTAAGTCTTAACATTCCATCTTAAAATGCTATCTTTAACTGATGCGGGATTTTATCACTTGATAGAGCGAAGATTAAAGAAAAATAATTAAGAGAAAAAAGGACATAATTGAATCAATTTTGACATACTTTTTACGTACAATTGAACGTGTTCCATCGAAGAAACTATGAAAAGGTCAAGTGTGAAGTAGACTAAACAAAAGGGTTGGTGATGGTGATAAATAGGGTTAAATCCATCAATGACCACTTAACTTTATACTCAATGTTACTATAATCACTCAATTTGATTTTATTTCATCACGACTACCCAATTTCATATAACGTTTTACCATAGTCACCAAATTTATTTTCACTCATTTTAAAAGGAGTAAAATGGTAACTTTGTATTATATAGAAGTTTTTTTATTTTAAAAATGTTTATTTAAAAATACGTTTTTATTTATTTTAAAAACATTTTTTAAAATAGCTTTTATTTTATTTTTTAAGGAATGTTTTTTTTAAATAAATTTTTATTTTATTTTTCTAAGTAACGTTTTTTAAATAAGTCTTATTTAACATTTTTTAAATAATTTTTTATTTTATTTTTTTAAATAATTTTTTATTAAAAAATTTATTTTATATATATAATGTATTGCTTTACCCTTTTAAGTTTAGTGAAAATTGTGAAAAGTTGAGTAGCCATAGGTGGAATATTATATGAAATTGGGTGGCTATAGTGAAAATAAAATCAAATTGGATGACTATAACGATACTAAGTATAAAGTTAAATGGTCATGGTGAAACAAAATCAAATTGGTGGTCATGATGAGAGTAAGTATAAAATTGAATGGCCATAGGTGGAATTAACCCTGATAAATATGATAGATGCTCTTTTTAAAACAAGTTTACAGTTGAGAGTAGCTTTTCAAAGCAGGCCTACTTCTTTTAACATTATTCTCCTATCCTAATCCTTATTGCCTAACTTGCCACACACAACATAATCCTAATCAAACAAATGTTGTCACTACAGAAAGTCTATCTTTAACTTTCCCAAATATGGCATTTGCATTCTAAGGCTGTGAATAGTCCCTCTAACAAATACCTTTCAATCTCGGTGATGCAAATAGTATGTTAAATTTTCTACCGTGTAAACATGTTAGGTGTTGCTTGTGCTCGTCTTTTGACTTATAAGATGACTTGCAAGTGAAGGCTTAATTATGTCGTTTTTGATTTGAAATCGTGTTCAGAGTCTCATCTAGTGTTGGTTCGGTATTACGTCTCTATTCCATTGCTAAAGGACCTTGTTTTGATGCAATTATTGGTCGAGTTGTGTGGATTTCGATAAAATTGTTGCTCGGGTGTGTTTGGATGCTCTGCTCTTGATTGGTAGTGCTGTGGAGAGTGAAGTATTTTCACAACTATTTATTTACTCAGTTAGTAGACGAAGCCACACTATTCATCATGTTTTTTTTTTTTTTTTAACAAGTGACTCGATTGACAAATTAGATATATACACACTTCTTACATGAATACAACACATATAATTTTCAACTTCAGTCAAGTACATATTTCTCCGTAAAAATCACTTTAGAATATTTTTAAAATCTGAAAATATTTTTTGAGATGACAATTTGAGTTGTCGAAAATCTAAAGATGTTTAGGTTTGTAATAACGACGTCGTATAAATTGAGCAAATCAATAGAGATAGTATATACGAAATTTAACTCAACTTGCTATGATATAAATAAAGATTAAAGAATATGCTTATGTTTTTATCTTTTCATAATGAATCATCTAGACTATCGAATGACGTCGTAGATTGTGACAACAATTTTCTTGCTGCACTAGTTAGTTGGCATCTGCATTTGATGATGGTTAGTGTGAGAGTGACAAACTCCTTCCTCTACACTATAGTCCATATTCTTTGTTGGGTATTTGGCACATGCCATAAAACTTTGTTTGGTATGGAACTCAAGTGTTTACTACTATTCTATTCTCATTATCCCCCATCCACCCAACCCACCCCACCTCACCCCACCCATCACCATCTGGTCCACATCCATATAAAGACACATGCAATATGATGTGCTCTCGAAAGTTTCTATTCATAAATGAGAATAGTATATAGAACAAAAAATGTGCTAGACAATTGTCAAGAGAAAAAAAGCTTCATGTGATGGATTTTTCAGTTGATTTCAAGCTTATGATCTTGAGAAATGTCATATGATGATTGGTGTGTCGTTTAAGGCTAATCGGCCTTTCACCTTTTCTATTTTCTTGATAAAGAATGCCCATTTTATACATGTATTTTACCTATAGTTAGGATTCAACATAAATATATGCATTTGTCAAGGTGATTTTCCATCATATCATTAATTTCATGTGATCTTAGTTCCGTTTTGGTTTGCGTTTCACTTTTTAGTTTTGAGTATATTTTCAATTTTTATTTTGAGGGTATGTTGTTTTAAGATTACCGAAAACATGTTTGGTTTGTCATTTTGAAAAAGTTGTTTTTCAAAACAGAAAACTCTAAAACATATTTGGTTTGAATTTTTGAAAAAATGTTTTATGATATTTTATTCCATTAAATTTGATTATTCAATAAAATAGAACAATTCTATATTAATATATTATCAAGTAATAGATAATTTTAAAGTTGGTGAATTTTACAATATTTTTTTCTCACCGAAAAACGTAAAATGAAAATAAATAATAAATTAAGTTGACAAAATATAGAAGTAAAAAAAAAACTAGAAATTAATGACGTGCATTGAGAATTTTTATCCTCGTTCATAAAATATATTTTATTTTAGAATTTGTATATAAATAACCAATAAGAGTTTGAACTATTTTTATTTCAAGAATTTAATAATTTTATTTTTAGGATTTAAAAAAAAAAAATTTTGAATTTTTGAATTTTTTATATTTTTATATTTTATATTTCTAGAATTTTAGAATTTATTTTCTTAGAATTTAGAATTTTAAAATTTTACTTCAACGCTTATTTTCAATGTTTTTAGCGCTTTCACTAAAAACACTCAAAATTTTAAAAAAGTATTTGAATTTTATGTTATAAATTTAACATTGTTTCAAAAATTCATTTTCAAAAACACTAGACCAAACAATATTTGGGTATTTTATAAAACTAAAAATTTGAAAAGTTTGAAAATAGCCAATCAAGTTGTCAAGAAAATGTTATCCGTGTAAAATATCACAAGTGCACGTTTCGTTAACAAGTAGTAAAATGAATTTTGAGTTTAAATATCGTACCTACACAAATTGTATTGATTTAAATTCAATTTAACTAAGCTTTAAAGAGAACCAATGAAAATTTGAGATTTTTCTATGACTAAATTATAATCTATCTATGAAGGCAATACCTAAATTAACTAGAATCAATGTAAAGATGTTATTAATGTAAGTTTTTATGAAAAACAATTGATAAAAAACACACTACGATCCTGAATCCCCTTGTATCAATTTCCTTTAACCCTAATCTTACAATTTGACAACGGGATTCAATTATGAAGAACAATATTTCTAATTTGTTTAACAATCTCTTTCGAATAGAATTAAACATATTCTCACATGTGACACGATTATATTTCTATGACAGATGCGAACATACAAAATGCATTAATAAATTTGTGAATACTTAAAGATCATGTAAATTATAGCGACATATTTCTATTCCCTATCGGACTCTACGACGATTAACTCTATTTCTAACTTATGTCCTATCTTTCGAGGGTAAAATATGCCAAAATATTCATACAATCATTGTGCACATAATTTTGAAGAAGGTAATTCCATGAAAATCGTTCAGTAATTGAAAACGTGTTTGAATATCAAAAAGAAAAATTAAGAATTAAAGGTTTATAATATAAGATTCATTGTAACCCTAACACTAGGTTTGTTTAGTCTAACATATTGTGAATAAGAAAGAAAAAAGTTGTTCATCACCCGCAAATTCTTGAATTCAATCTAGATGTTTTTAAAATTGAATTTTGATGTGTTCTTTGCCTCCTTTTGCAATTAATTCACCCCTCTAATTATGTGTTGATAGTTGGTATTTATAGTACTTTCCAATATGTCCCAAAAGTCTCTAGAATTCGTGCATTATTTGGCCCAAAAGGAAGAATCATGGTTGAAATATAATTCAGAACGAAAAAAGTTTCTAGCGGCGTTTAGCCTGGGCAGGCACCCAATAGAAAGTCAGGTGATCGCCCTAGGCACCCATTTTTCTGTGTTTTGGTTTCCTAACAGATTGAGCGGCTACCTAGTCCATATAATGGAACTGGTGCCTAGTTATAATCACTTTCAAAATTCTCAATTTAGTCGTCTTCTTCATCCTTAACTCGATTTTGATCCTCTACTTTAAATTACTTTTATTTTGGTCCTTCAACTTCTTCTCATGTGCACATTAGTCCCAAATCTTCCATCCAATCATCAATTCATCCCCATTTCTTTTCCAATTGCTTGTGAACTGGTCCAAAATTGAAACGAGATAAAATTTACCCAAATTAAGTAAAATACTTTGAAGACATAAAAAAAATTAGTAATATGGAACGCTCTTATCACAAGCGTCTCCTTATTTTTGGCATTAGATTAGTTACTTTGTTCGATTGATTGTATCTTATTCGGTTGGATAAATTATAATGACGTATTTGTTATGTTAGATCGAACTTGATTAAAAATAAAAAAAAAAAAGTTAAATTTTACATTATTTTCGAAAAATGCGTCAGAAATAAAACTTTAGTTTAAAACAATAGACAACGGGAAATTTGATCTTGGAAAGGGGTGGGGGTGTTTAGAAAATAAACTCGAGTAATTTACTATAGTATCTAGTGATAATTGAATGCCTATAGAAAGTGACACTTATTATTATTATTACTAGTTTTTGCCCGTGCATTGCACGGGATTGGTTATTTTATAGGCAGTGTTAACACGTTAAATGTGTTGAATTCTCATTCATTAATTATATTTTTTCTATACAATATTTCATAACTTGTGATATCAGTAAAATTGTAGTAAATACACTTTACGTAACGGAAGTTCTGATGACATCAAAACCTGAAAACTTGTGAAAGGTCAATGAAAGTAAGAATGTAGAGGCCTTACATAATGAACTAAAGCAAGAGGATGAATGTGATGAAGGCAAATAAAGGTTTAGATCCATGATGTTAGGTCTGAGTAGTCATTGCTAAACATACTTCACCAATTTTTCAGTATATAGAGTAGACATCCAAAACTGCTAGCACTAATATTTAAGTACCAAACTAAATAAACAACATATTAAGTAACAAAAAGAAGGGATAAACTTCAAGAACCAAATAGATTAACAAACTCAACAATTTCCAAGGCAGATCAAACAAAGAGGGAATGATCATAATACAATAACTCATAGTGAATAAACATCTAGGCATAGAAGAAACAAAAATATCATACCCGAAGATAGCACAGTTCAATTGATGTTGAAAATTTTAATATTTTTACTTTGAGAATGATATCTTGCAATCTAAAAAAAATTGAAAATAAATTCAATATTGACAAAATCAGGAATCACTAAAATTATAACAAACTAAAGAAAATTATAATAAAATAAAAAATCGAAGCATGTGAAATAAATTGTAGAACTGAAAGAGAAGTAACATATTGCAAACTTGTTAGATGTGAACACGAAGTAACACAAATGAACAGTAAAAAACAACAACAAAAAAAGTATTTAGCCCAATTGTTTCTTCAATGTTGAATTTCATTTCCATTACTTTGTATCCCATATATGCAATTATGACTTTACTGATTAGAACTTTTGACAAACTGATGTAGATCGAATCTACAAACACACTAACAAACGCTTTTGTTATTTCATGAACAACCAAAAACTCTTAAATACTAAAAGAAGAGATAACCTATTGGTAGTATATAAAGCAAAATAAATAAATACCAAAAATAATGAAGTAAAAACTTTAAATGCCGTTTTGACTTAGCAAACGAATTCAAACGTCCAAAATTCCTCATACATCACAGCGAAGCAGTGAGTTCAATGGGAATCATTGCAATCTTTCCGGAATGGGGCCATGGGCTGAAAGTAGACACTGTATGCCAAAATTTACGTCATTTTCTTCGAACGCCGACTATCCAAACGTTTAAACCATCCAAACGTTCCAAATACACAATCACTCTTTAGTTCCTATCACCTTATAATGGCTTCCTTTCCTTTATTACTATTTCCAATTTTACCTAACTGAAATGTGAGTCAAATTTTAATTCCTAACTTACTTAGAAAGGGAAAAAAAACTCTTCACTTTACCCATTTTATTTCCTTTCTCTCTCCACAACTTTTCTAATTGTTTAGGACAATTTTAGGCTAACAGTGAAAATGTTATTGTTAACACTATAAAAAAAAATATCTCTGTGCACATACGAAGACGTGGCAGCGTGTCTCCGAGTGACACAGTGTGGAGACACAGGCTCTGTGATGCTCCGTATGCGCACGGAGACCCGTCTCTATGTCTGTGGAGACACGGAGACACACCCCGTGGGAGACACGGAGCGCGTCTTCGTGTCTCCATGGACATGGAGACGGGTCTCCGTGTGTGTCTCTCTCTTCCCCTACAGTGGAGCCTATTCCATTTCTCTCAAGTTTGGCACTCCACCCCAATCAATTCCTTTGATCATGGACAATGGCTACATATTTTCTTTGTTTCCTTGTACCAAACACTACGTATGTAGAAACTGTACAGTTTCTTTTAAAGGCTCAGGTTTTATTACACCAGTCATTCCTAAACAGTCTTCTTCTGCCAAGATTATAGGATGTAAGAACCCGAAATGTCGTTGGATTCACACTGCAATTGATTCCCATAAAGAAAAGTGTACACAAATCTGCCCTCCTTATCTAATTCTATATGGTCTAGGTTCCACAGGTGGTATAGCCATGGTTGAAACACTTGATCTGCCTGACAAGAGAATACCGAATTTTGCTGTAGGCTGCTCACTCTTTTCGTCGAACCAACCAGCTGGAGTAGCTGGCTTCGGTCGGGGACTTTCCTCATTGCCAAGCCAATTAGGCGTCAAGAAATTTTCTTACTGTCTTCTTTCCCACAAGTTTGACAACACAAATACAAATAGCATTCTATCCATAGACTACGAGTCGAATTCTGGTCAAAAGACTGGAGATTTAAGTTACACTCCACTTCTAAAAAACCCGATGAGTCCTGGAAATATTGCGTTATCCGACAATACTATGTTGGTTTGAGAAAAATCACCATCGGAAGTCAAAGAGTTTTATCAGCAGATTCAAATGGCAATGGAGGTACTATAGTGGATTCATGATCCACATTTACTTACATGAATCCAGCTGTATTTAAGCTCATTATGATTGCGTTTGTCAAGCAGGTGAAAGACTACAAAAGAGGTAAAGACGTCGAAAGGCAAACATGTTTAAGGCCATGTTTCAACATGATGGGGCATAAAACAGTGCAACTCCCAGAACTGAGATTGCATTTCAAGGGTGGTGCAGAAATGAAATTGCCATTGGAGAATTATTTTTTGACTGCTGGTGATAATGAAGTTTTAGTTACCTGTTTTACTATGGTTACGGCCAATAGTTTCTTGGGACAAGAACTAACTGGTGGTCCATCTATAATTTTGGGAAATTTCCAGATGCAGAATTTTCATTTAGAGTATGATCTGATGAATGAAAGGTTTGGATTCATCAAACGGTCATGCAAATGACAGAAAATTTTTCAATGAAAATTATTGAAGAAGTAAGTTCATAAATTCTAGAACATAAGAGTTGGGGGTTGATTCAAGTCCAATGAAGATGCAAATGGCTCCAAGAGAACCCGTCTTAAGGGATCATTCGGGCGGGCTTTGGCTCAGTTGGATCAATTTGGGAAATAATACTATTTTTTCAATTGTTAATGGGATTCTAAACAAAACTCGAAGCAAAGTCTTCAAAACGGGCACACGGAGCATCACAGAGCCCGTGTCTCTGTGTGGAGACACAAAGACACACCGTGTCTCCACACGGAGACACGGAGTAGTGTGCGCACGTAGACACGGAGGCGTATCTCCGTGTCTCCACGGACACGCACGGAGATGTCTCCGTGAGCACACGGTGTTCGGAATTTTTTTTCTTCCTCGTTCTAGAGTCAACATTTTATAATTTTGAATAGTTAATACTCTTGTTGTTACACAATCATTGAATTTACTAATTTACCAAATATCAAACACCATTTAGCCTTTGCAAATTTAAAATCCCACTCCAGAAAAATAGATAAAGAAAAACCAGAAACTCACATTTGTGCTGCGAATACTACGACATGTTGGTCTAATTGAATCAAAAATTTCCTTGACTCTCAAAATATCTGATTCCGCCTAGCTTCTTCTCTTTGATGTGTGAGTTGATGAGGCCGATGATATCACACTATATGTATCACTACCGTTATCAACAGAACTTGGCCTACTTTTTTTTTTACTTTAGCATCAATATTACAGGCAATTTGGAAGTTTGAAAGCCGAATAATTTATTTGTTGTTTGAAATCAAAATAAGAGAAGAAACAGTGTCATTGCAATTGCATTTAGGGTCCGTTTGATTGCAATGGTGAAAAATGGGTGGAAAGAAAATGAATTCCAGGGAAAGTAATTGTCTTGAACTTGTTTTCCAGTGAATTGTTAATTAAGTGTGTTTGATTGGTATAATTTTTCACTCAGAAAAATTTAAAATTTTGTATCTTTTTGTGTTCGTTTGGCTTTGTTTTATATGAAAATTGTTCATTAAAGTGATAATTTTTTTCACAATTGGTTATAAAATTTGTTTCCATTGCCAAAAAGTAGATATATACATTTATTTGCAAGAAAATCATTTTTTCATCAAATTTTAGTGTTCGTTTGACTTTGTTTTATATGAAAATTGTATCAAAGTTTAGTATTCGTTTGATTTTGTTTTATATGAAAATTGTCCGTTAAAGTGAATTTTTTTTTACAATTGGTTAAGAATTTTGTTTCCATTGCAAAAAAAGAATAATAATAAAAAAATCTGGAATTCAGTTTCCCCCCAAAAATGTGAGAAAAACCAATTCAACCAAATCATGGAATTGGTGCACGTGTGGACCATTTGTGGAAAGTATTTTTTAGGTAAATTTTGTACCATCAAACACTACAAAAGGTGGAAAATGAAATTCCATTTTCCATGAAAAATCCATGGTATCAAACAGGGCCTTAGTGCATTTGCATGTAGTGTGGAAAGTGGCAAAATACAGTCGACGGTGTAACTAAGTCGGTTTGCAGATATATTTATTTTTATAATTACGGGTATCAATTAAATTAATAAATATGGGTAATTTTTTTTTCCCACATATGCAACAGTAATATGTGAAGTAAAATCACAAATAAATAGTAATCTCAGAGAGAGGGTAGATTATTATTATTATTTTATTTTATTTTATTTTATTTTTTTATTAAAAAATAAAATTACCTAATTTAATAATAAGGTCAATACATCTTTTAAAATTAGTAATCCCTTTTTCTAGGAAAAAAAATTCCTTATTTATTTATTTATAAGATTTCTATGCTTAGCCAAACATGTAATGTTTTCTTCTTTGATCATAGTCACATAAAGCCTAGGTTATGAAGGCCCAGCACCGTATAATGTATAAGCAAATTTCACACACAGTGCAAAAATAGAGGGTGAATTGAAAAAAAATGATTTTTTGTTAAATATAGTAAAATTATAATGTACCTATTTTTTTTTACGTATATATACTTTTGAAAATCTTGCATTTTATAATTTATTACAATCTTTGTTAATTATGTTATATTGTATGTAATTTCTTGGAATCGTAACTTTTACTCTTTGTTAATCATGTTATACTGTATGTAATTTTTTTGCTACTGTAGCTTATAGTTTTAATTACTGTCACAGTGAGTGTTTTTCTTATAGTTTGCATCCACACAATAGTAGCCTTGGAGAATTTTTTTACCCCTCAACACATGATGCTAATAAATCAATTGTGATGTTTTCTTAGAATGCTATGGTGCAGACTATAAAATTTTTGAGTTATTTCTTGGATGGTTTCTTGATTTAACTATAATTTTTGAACTTCTCCTTAACCTTGGTTCTTGTACCCCTACACATTATTTCTTTCATTTTGGCTCTTTGACTTGGTTAAAGTGGTGCAAGAGGTATCCGAAACTGAGGAAACAGAGAGGGAGTTGGCTTGAAATTTGTGTCAAATTGAGGTTTCTTGAGCGCCCACTAGAGGGCATCAAGGAAGCAACTTTTTTTGTGATTTGCACAAGGGTTGGAAAAGTGATAGGACATGTACTTTCAGATGGTGGGGGTGGTGGGATTTGGGAGTGGGTGAGCTTAATGATGTGATGAATAATGCTACTTGTATATAATAAGTTATAGATAGTTTTACAAATAGATGAGATGTCAAGAGGGAAGTAGAGAATTTTTTATTTTATTTTTTGTTGAAGAGATTCTGACCCAAACAGATATCATCACGTCATGTGTATGTACAAAAATCTATAAGTTGTCATATTCAAGTAGCACATGTTATGTGATATATTTGATACGTTGGATTAGACATAATTGAACAAATTATTTGAGTATGTACAAAAATCCATAAGTTGTGATATTCAAGTAGCACAACTGTTATGTGACATATTTGATACGTTAGATTAGACATAATTGAACAAATTATTTGAGAGAGGCATTTTAATAATTTGAAAATATAATTTATGTAAATCAATGGTCATGGGTAGTTTACCATTTCAAGCTAGCGTAGAAAACTATTGTGACTTGTTGAGATGAATCCGGCATGTTTGAGACCCATTCTTTTAGATAGAATGCATTTTGAATTAGTAGATTGATAGAGTGTGTGGTTAAAAAAAAAATTTGGATTGCGTAGAATATTATTTTATTAAAGAATGTGTGGTTAAAAAGAAAAGAGAGAAAAATGTATTTTGAAAAAAATGGAAATCAAATTCCAGGTAACTCCATTAGTATGTACAATTAATTGCCTTGTGCAATTTCAGCAGGTAAACTATTTGAATTTACCTCCCTTACCCTCCACGCCATACTCTATTCAAGACTCCTCCATTCCCTTCAAACTTTATCCTCAACAATACCAGACTGACACTACACCCCATCCATTCACAGGCAGGCTCAAGTTAGCAACCCAAATCCACCAAGCCCCACCACTACGACTCCGTACCAGCTGGTTTGTTAGGGGGCAATGAAATAAAAGAAACATGCTGAGGATACGAATTCTAGGCATGGCATACCTTTAAAAACAGCACAATATCATCCTTGATAAATTGGCTATGTAATCAACCACTGCATTCAAGTACAGATTTGCATTTTATTCAAATAATTCAAATGGCTTTGGGGGCCCCGCAATAGAGCTAGGAATTAAAGGCTAGCAACTACCACATCCTAATACAGCAAAACAAATGTTGAAACAAAGAACAAAACAGATTTTACAATATATCTTTCATGTTTGAATAACATGCCATGTCAGACCTACCTCCATTATTGAAGTTTTTGTTGTAAATGGGTCAATAAATGGGTCAACT
>CAIGRP010059420.1:282-11200 GCA_903798385.1 Fraxinus cuspidata | reverse complement strand
GAAGATTTAAATCACAATTTAGATCCAATTTAGAGCATCATTGACGATGATCTAATTTGGTAATGCAACCTTGTATGAAATAACATATCTTATTGTTACAATTTGGAAAATGTGTTACCACAATATCTATTTAGTCCATGTTTGACTCTCTTTAAATTAAAATTCTTTATTCTTGATACTTATTTTCAATCACGAATTCACACAATAAAAAATTACATACGTAAATTTAAAATTTTTCTCTATTTTTTAACCACACATTCTCTAAAAAATTACTATTTGAAATATTATTTTTACCTAAATTCTCTTTATAATGGTCATTAAACTGGGATTGAGTAATTGTGGGTCATGCTTATTATCTCCAATTAGATAGGTGTCTTTATGTCATAGAATAATGTTATGTAATCCTACTGGAATTGCATCTCAAATTTAGATGATATTAAATAATACGTTAAATGAAATGTAAAATTAAATAAGTCATTTAATTCAACTTATCATTTAACGTCACAATGATATAACTTAAACTGGGGTTGCAATTTGAGTAGGGCTAAATAACATTATTATATGTCATAAATTAGTGTATGGTTGAAATGCGTGTTATTCACGTATTGTTCATGTGGATTCCACCTCGAACATGCCTTTTATCTTTGGAGGCAAACCATACTTTTAAGGACAATCACAGTGATTAATTGCATGCTTACTAGAAATCATCATTTGAACAAAATTGCATGCTTCTCAACTATCTAACTGAAAAGAAAAAAAAAAGAATAATTAACCTTCATTTCAATTATATGCTAATTAATTATCATCAACTTCTTTCCCACGTCATATGAAAAATGAATAGAATTCATGAACCACCCATACCATACTCAAAATTTATGATTCTTGACCACAATAGATTTTGCATCATCTACTTTTAAGTTGTTTCATCTTATATACCTTTAATCGAAAGTAGTGATATCAGCACCAAAATATGAATACTCTAATCGTCTCATTTATATAGACTTGTTTTGTTTTTCACACGTATTAAATAATCTCATTTAACGTTATTAAAAAATAATTTTTACCAAAAACTTTCATAATTTACCATCATTTAATTATCAATAACTAGTAATAAATTACTATTGAAAATTGTAAAAAAATAAAGGTATATTAATAAACAAACAAAACAAAACATTCTTAATAAAAAAACAAAACTATATAATTAAGACAAGAAAATAAAGAAAGCGAGTCTATATAAATGAGACGGAGATAATAGTTCAGAAGATCCATTGATAATTCAAATAAGTTTAGGTAAGATACCATTTTCATCCTAAGTTGGGAAACAGCGTGACCTCAAATGATGTCACAATCCAATAGCCACGTCCAATGTCATTTGAGATTCTCATTTTAACTTTACACCCATCTATTAACAGTCAAGCAACTTCTTTTTGTAAAGCCATCTTTTTCAAAATTCTCTATTTCACTCGACCATCCAACCATCTTCCTATTATAATGTTTTTTTTTTTTATAAAATAACTTCATCTATACGCAGAAATGACTTCACTGTTGTTTGAGTAATATTCCTCTTAATGAGTACTTGCATCCTTTATTGTCTTAAATCTCATCCCAACATAAGGTACTTGACTTCAAATTATTTTGACTCTCACTGAACCCACGTTTGAGCCTCGTTATGTAAAAACTCATTTTCAACTGCACATCTTCCCAATAAAATAATTTTACGTATATACTTAAAACTTTTATCTACTTTTTCATCTCATATTCTTCAAAAAATCATTAATTACAAATTTTTTTTCCAAAAAAAAAAAAAAACAAAAATGGAGATCAAACAACCCTAAGTGTAATTTACACTCTTTTTCAAACTTTTGAAGCATTGGCAGCTAGAATTTTTCTGGGCTGGTTTAATTTTAGGGTTATTGGCATCACTACTAATTAGATTTATGATAAGATTATGTTTGATTAGAAGAAATTGAATTTGGGAAATTTTGTCTGCCCCAAAATCAGTAATGACCCCTACATCAACCCCATTATCATTAATCGCTAGAAAGAGAAGTGCTTTGAAAAGAATATGGTATCTGCAAAATGAAAAAAGTATGAAATTTCCGTTGTCATCAACCCATAATCACTTAGACAACTTAAAATAATGAACAAAAATTGAATAAAGCATGAAATTTTCCAATTCTTTTATTAGAAAAAAAAAACTTATTTTATTACCAGTAGCCAGTAGGGTGTGGAATGGGAGCTATGCTGCCAATTGGGGTGGAGAGGAAGTGACAACGCCTCAATTTAGGCATCATGATGTGGACATTAGGGCTGGACGTGAGTTGGGTTAAATTGATTTTGAATCCAACCCAACATGTTCGATTTGACAATAATTCAAACCGAAATCAACACATTCACGATTGAAACTCAACCCAATCTGAACGGACTAAACTCGGTTTGTGTTGTGTTGATTGGTTTGGATTTAAGTCCAATTCAATTTGGACAATTTTTTTTTTTTTTATGAGTTCAATGGTTGTGACTTTTTTCATTGAATTTGAAATTTTTTTTTAAAGTTTGATATCATTTCAATTTGGACCAAATTCGATTACATTAAAAATGGTGATTTAAAAGGCCTTGAGTCGATTGAAGTTGGATCAATAGTTTGTGGGGTTAAGTTCCATCTAATGTAACAATATAAATTAAAAATATTATAAAACCTGTTAAATAGATTATATCATGATCAAATTAAATATATATTAAATCAATCTAAATACACGTTCAATACCTGTATATTACACCTATTGAATAAAATGAATTCAAACTAAATATTAAAAATGTTAAATCATTTAAACTTAATACAAAATCTCTACATTCAATCCAAGTGTTTAGTCAAAAATCACGTCAAAAAATCGAGTCGAGAAGTCGAGGCACGAACAATAAGAGGCATAAGAGACAGAGACATAGGAATTTTTTTTAGGTTTTTGGTTCTAAGTACTAATTATTTGTTTAATATTTTTTAATTTATTTGGTTAGATTGGATTGGGTTTGATTGAGTTTAATAGATAATCCGGAATCCGACCCGACCTAAAATTTGATTTCCAAATCCGAACCTAACCCAATTGAATTAAAAAACCAACTCAGATTGATTGGTTTAACCGGTTCGGATTGATTTTTGCCCAACCCTAGCAGACATCATCCTGTTTTGTTTTTATTGGATCGTTTACTTATTTTATTTTGTACTAATGAGGTAGCCCAAGCCCTTGACTTTTGGTTTGTTTATTTTCTATTTATATGGCTATAAGTGAATCTATTTTCTTAGACGACGAATGAATGAAAGAAAATGCTTGTTGATCAAGTTCTCTTCTCCTTCCCGTTCTTCTCTTTGACGACTCCTCTTTCTTGCTTGCTGCTTGCTTCTTCCTTCTTGTCCTGTTCTTCAGCTGCTGCAATTCTGCTTCTTCTTTGATCTGTTGAGTGCAAATATTGTGAGGATTCTTATTCTCTGCTGAACTTCTTCAATCGATGCTACATCACATCATCCTATGGCTATGGAGGCTGCCAGGGCAATTTGGGATGAGTACACAAAAAATGGAACTCACCAATAGAAGAAAGTTACTAAAACTTAGTAAATGAATAAATATATTAAAGATGCTTTCCCTCAAGCTATAGAGAGTTGTCTATCTAGTGTTATGGCCACAAGTTGTTTCTTTTTAATTTGCAGGCAGGAAGTAGAAAAAAAAAGACTTAATTATAGTCAAACTCATTTTCTAAAAGTTTAGCCCAAAAAAGCCTATCAATATTGTCAGAAAGACATAAATTCAACCTCAACTAATTTGAAGATATACCCCTAAAATGATAAACAAAATCTAATGTGGTCCCAACAAGTAGATTCCCTAAACATGAGCTTTTTGTTTCTTTAGGATGTGGTAGCCACCATAGACACAAGCATTGTCTCTTTCGTATGGTACAAGGGATTTGCTCATAGGGTCTGAATTGTTCAGTCGTCAACTTTGTTCACTTCGTGTTTAAATACTGTTTCAGCAGGAATTGTGGAGTCTATGCAGTATGCCTGAACAGTCCTAAAGAATGAGACAGGGAAAGTGTAAAAACTAACCAAAGTTAATTTGTAGGAAACCCAATATTATAGAATAACGCCATCTAACGCCATTGGTGCTAAAGTAACAATCTATATTTTATGTGACATTATATGATAAGTTCAATTAAATGTGAAATTATGTAAGTCATTTTATTAAATGTCTTTAATGCCATTAACGTTGACATCTAAATTGGTGTTAAATACCAGTGATGCGAAATATCATTACTCAATATTATATAGTTTCCAATAGATGGCAATTACTAACAAGATCCCACTTCTCCCAACAGCTAGTATTAAATTGTCACGGTTGGATGCTTACCGCCTTACCGGTTGGCTCCCTCAAACTGTAACACAGAAAATGCACTAAACTTAGCTGAATCAACTAAAATTATGTCACCAAACAAAGATAAAAGAGAAAGGAGATAAGGTAAAAGAAAAAATTAGAAGAGATGAGAAAGCTATTGAACGATTTCAACAAAATCACTGAATGTCAAATTACAAAGCTGCAATTTATCTTCCCAATTCCGTATCTATAGGCTTCCAAAACAGAGAAAACGCATTTTTCCAAACAAAATGCAAAAGGCATTTTTTAACAAAATCACTTAATGTCAAATTACAAAAGCTACAATTTGTCTTCCCAATTCTGTATCTATAGGCTTCCAAAACGGAGAAAACGCATTTTTCCATACAAAATGCAAAAAGCATTTTTTAACTAACTTAATACAATTTCAATTAAAAAAAAACACCATTTCTACTTAACCCAAACGACATCGTCTTCAATTCATTTGCTCCACTTAAGTTCGGTTGGCTCCGTTCTTCTCTTCCTTTCCTTTTTCCTTCCTTCATCCCACTCGCTCTTTACATGACAACTCTTCCCCTTAAATGAACGTTGTCCTCAAGGTTCACAGAGTGGGACAATAATTGTTGAAATAATACCTTCTCCATTTCAATACTAATTGATGGTTGTCAAGGAGGCAGATTACTAGGACCCATTTGACCAGGGAACATGGATGGTCCTGGAGGGTGTGTTCCCGATGTATTCTCATGTAAACTAGGCATCCATGGGAATCCTCTATATGTTTGCTTCGAGCTTCCAACTTGACTGGATTCCATTGCTAATTGTAGACCTCCACCCTGATAAAGTGGTGGCGGCGACAAGGAAACACCTGGAAATGATGGTTGAGAACTTTGTGATGCTGTTGAAGAAACATCTGGAACTGCTTAAGTGGGATGCACAATTCTTCACTACCCTTGGATTAAACAAGTAGGGATAGGTGGCATGTCTCATTGTGCTCTTCTTCAGACTCAAATGTGGTGTCTTCTTCAGGAATCATATCTTTGACCTTAGTTCTTTCTCAAAATTTTCCTCTTCATCTTCGGGGATTCTATTTTCATCTTCTTCGATCTGATTCTGAACTACGTACTCATCTATAACATTCTCTAGCCAAACTGCTGGATCAATTTCTTCCAGTTCCGTACCACAATGTTCATCCACGAGATTAAATCGAAAATACTGTACACTATGCAGCATAGGAATCAATGAGCTCAGAGCTTCCCCCACACGATCAATAGAGCATGCACTCTCAATCAAAATTTGTCCAGTGTCCCAATAGCACCAAATCCCCCTCCAAACTTTGGTTGGAATGGGCCCACAACCAATTGAAACTAAGCAATCAATTTTAGCATCAGGCCACAATAGTTGTGCTTCTCCTATGGCAAAAATAGTAGGATTATTTTCTACAATAGCCCCATCTTGCCGCAGTATACACCATCAGAGTACTAGATAATATGGTGATGTAGATGATGCTCTTATAACTTGCCATATGTAATGCTTACAACTTCTAATGAAAGCATTGCTTTTATATCCAACTGGAGCTCCAATAGTTGTTGCTCCTTGTCCACCGTTGCCAAGGTTTCTGAACCAGCAGAAGAAACCTTCGGTGTTCCTGCAGGGTATCGGTAATTTCAGAAGTTAAATGGTTGCGCTGGTATAACGCCGATCTGAGATGAGATAACGAAAACTTTGGGAATCAAAATCCTTTTAAATGCTGATTCTATGAGGAGATCTCCATCCTCATTAGCACACTCCAAATACCTATCTTCACTTCCTTCCCTTAGATTGCTGATTTCAACTTCCTAAGAACTCTGACTTTTCTTACCCTCACTCCCATTTATATAGCTTGAACCCCAAACAACTAAATTATCTGCAGGCATCTTTGAACTGGAAAGTACTTTAAATACATCACTAGTTTAAATTAGTAAGGAATCAATTTCTTTTTCTCTAACAATTTTTCCACCTTTCTGGAATAAATGAATAACACCAGTTTTTCCTACATGCATCACACTTCTACCCTAACATCTATAATGCTAACCTCATTAGCAACAGCCTGAGCAGTTCTCCAATTATCATTAGTAACCATAATAGGATTCAAGCCAATTTTCAGGAGGCCTCTACTAAAATAGCAACTTCTTTCTTCCATGGATCTACTACCCCAAGAACACCAATTAGATCGTTATCATATGCCACAAGTATTCGTGTCCTAGCACTTTCTTCCAACTGTACACATATTTTTCTCCACAAGGCACTTGATTTTAAATCAACAACTTTCGGTTAACAACCAAATTATGTTTTCCATCTATAAAGTCATGAATCTCACCAGCTCAACATCGACATCTTGTTACTCACCCTCACCCTCACCCTCACCCTCGCTCTCAATTTCGACCTCTTCTTATACCTCGACTTCATCTTCACCTTCAGCAAAAGCATCCAATGGATTATGAATTTGTCCAGGCCACAACGACTGACTCTTAATTTTACACGAAATCCATGCCCTTAACCTATCAAGTTTTCTTCATTCTCCACTTTTTCTTTATGAGCAACCATAATTTCAGTATTCCCATCAACACCCGTTTTCTCACTTCTTCCCCAGTTTGTCCTACATTTTTTCCATATCAGTAACAGTGCCATTCAATTGTTTATAAACTATCAAAAATTAATACATTCTTTGCACTGGAGCCCTTCCCATAATCAGCATCATCTGAAGAAACAAAAGAATAAACTCCAAGATTTACATAATTAGTTACGTCAACATTAGATACATTAATAATATTCTCAACTTCAGTTTTATCATCCTTCTCAACACCTAAATCAAATCCCAACTTCTTAAAACTAGTCTCCACAATCGTTTCCATTTCAACAACACATTTAGTAACTACAACAACTGAATCATCATCTCTGTTCAAATCATAAGAATTGACCTATCGATTCAGAACATAAACCCCGATTCCCTTCCAATTTAGAATTTAAATCGCCCATTTGCGCTTCAAAAGACTCGACTATTTCCGTGTACTAGTTGGGCTGATCTTTGGAGGCTGATTTAGCCTCAATAATTTCAATCATCATTGAAATCAGTAGCTCGTGCCTCCTATTTATTACTTCCATTATGCTATCCAATCGAGAGACACCCAAGGATTCTAGCTTGTATGAAACCATTTTGTCACAGCTAGATGCTTGTTGGTTGCCTCCCTCAAACCGTAACACAAAAAATGCACTAAACCAGCCGAATCAAATAAAATTATGTCACCAAACAAAGATAAAAGAGAGTGGGGATAAGGTAAAAGAAAAAAATTAGAAGAAATAGATGAGAAAGCTGTTGAACGATTTCAATAAATCACTGAATGTCAAATTACAAAGCTACAATTCATCTTCTCCCAATTCTGTATCTATAGGCTTCTAAAGCAGAGAAAACACAATTTTTAAAACAAAATGCAAAAGGCATTTTTTAACTAGCTTAAAACAATTTCAATTAAAACAAAACGGGATTGTTTCTACTTAACCCTAACGATTGTCGTCTTCAATTCATTTGTTCCATTTAAGTTAAGTTGGCTCCTTCCTTGTCTTCCTTTCCTTCTTCCCTCCTCCCTCCCCACTTGCTCTTTACATGACATGAATTAACTTAATTTACAAGACAAAAGAGCCTCCCTTTTTCAAGAAGTATGCATTCAACGGATTTTACCTGCAAGCAAATGTTCTGCATCACATAACTGATCAGATGAATACATACCCTCTCCTAGCCATTTGCTGTTCATACTCACATGAACTCCTCTTTTTGAACGTTAATATATAGGGTTAAGAAATAAAAAAAGGCTATACTTCTCCAGCAATGAAACAAGTAATTTGACAGGAGAATGTGAAGTAGAAAAAACTTCAATAACCCACACCAACTAGATTGAGAAAAATCAAAATAGTAATAGTAATAAGGTGTCTCATAAAAAAGAAATAAATGAAATAAAATATTGATCTAGTTATTGCATCTGGAACTCGATTTTTGCATCACCCAAGATGTCTTGAAGGGGAATCTAATTAACTCATCATCTGCTGCTTAATATGAATTCAAAATAGACTCTTCTGAGTAAATAATGAAGAGAGATTAAAACCTTCAAACCTTAGAAAAAAATTAAGTGTTACAAAAGACAGTAATAAAAAATCAACCGCCTGTAAAAAGTATAGTAAACTTGGAACAACAAGATACCTTTGCTTATGTCACAGAGGATGACAATAAGAACAATTGGGAACAAGATCAAGACAAAATAAAATCCAAAAAGTTACAAAATATTTTTTAGATACTCTTCATTACAATTTTTTATTTATTTTGTATTTGAAAAAAAAAACCATTGATTTAGCTGTGCACATGAGAACTCGGTTTCTGCATCCCCCAAGATGTCTTGAAGGAGAATCCGAGTAACTCGTCACAACACACAATTAATATGGATTTGGAACCAAAATTGCGCGATTGGGGAATTCAGGAATATATCATATATGTATATGGATAGCAGGGGCGGACATGCCTGCACTGGGCTTTAGGCCGCCCCATTATTTTTCAGCAGCCCAGCGCTTTTAAAAAAATAAATAAAGTGGGCCAAAAATGTGATAAAAGCCTACATTCCTTACCATTAACAGGCTGCTTCCCTCTTCAACCTTCAGCCACGAGCCATCCACCATTTTCTGTAGTGACTCATGTGCGGATGTGCGTCACTGCGTCTGCGTGAGTCGGTGAGAGACCGAAAGTTGAAATCAGGTAATTCTTCTTCCTTATTCATCTTTCGAGTTCCCGCCTCCCGATAATTCTTCTTCCATATTAATATGGGTTTCCAGGCTCCAGCAATTTTCTAGAATTATTTACAGCTGATTATTTACAATTATTTACATTTAGTAGCTGATTATATGGGTTTTCCAGCAATTTCTCAATTTTCAGTGGAATTTTGAACGGCAACCGATTGTCTGTGATTTAGGGAAATCTTGAAGTGGGTTCTATTGATTTTTGTTGTGACTTGTGTGTTGCTTCAGCCTTCACATACTTTAAAGTGAAACCAATTGAGCCTTTAGATTGATCCAAGTGTATATTTGACTATATCAAGTCATAAGTTTTTGGAAATTAGAGTTTGACATTCCATTGCAGAGTGTTGGGTCATAAGTTTTTGGAAATTAGAGTTTGACATTCCATTGCAGAGTGTTGGGTGTTGGCATGTTGGATGTTTCATGTTTTTGTTGTTTGGGGATAATTGATAAAGGATGGGAAGTTGGAACATTTTGATTTTGAACTTACCAACTAATTGAACTAACCAAGTAAATGAGTAATGCTATTTACATATTTTATAAACATTTTGTTTCCTTGATTGACAAACGTGCTTAAATGTGAAATATTTTATTTTGTTTATTTATATTTTTTTTATTTACATTTCAATTCATATTTATTACAGTAAGTCATGGAAATATTTTATAAAAGAAAAGCTCTTGAAGTTAAGGAAAACGTAAATGAGGAGACGTCAAATGGAGACGATTTTGATGTTGCACAACTTCCCTCCGATCCTGGATTAATGATTCCAATCTTGAATTACAATTCTAATATTAGAGATCAAGTTCGAAGAGCATATATGCAAAAGGGTCATTGTCGGCCGTTTAACCATGAATTTAAAAAAAAACAATTTGGAGAAAAAGAATCCAAACAATTCAATCCTTCTTGATTTAACGAGTTTGATGGTTGGTTAAAGTATAGGGTGACAAAAGAGGCAGCTTTTTGCTTGTATTGTTATCTTTTAAAACAAGTAGTGGGAAACAAGGTGGAGGCGACTCATTTTTTGGTGAAGGATTCACGTATTGGAAAGATAGAAAGATGCTTGATACTCATGTTGGAAAGCATAATAGTTTACATAATCAAGCTGGCATTAAGTGTGAAACTTTGACGAATCAAGAACAACATATTCAAACGGTTTTCTTCAAGTAGTCAGAACAAATGAGAAATGAATATCGTACGTCTTATTGCATCAATTAATTGTGTTCGAGTTTTGTTGAGACACAAACATTCATTTTGGGGCCATGATTAATCTAAGAATTCTGTGAATCCAGGTAACTTTCTAGTTCAATTACAATTTCTGGTTGATCATAATAATGAGGTTAAGGCTGTGACATGTGAAAATGCATGACAAAATTGCAAATTAACATCCCCTGTGGTACAAAAGGATATAGTACGTGCTTATGCTACTAAAACGATAAATATTATTATCAAAGATGTTGGTGATTCATTATTTTCTATCTTAGTTGATGAATCTCGTGATGTGTCAACGAATGAGCATATGTCAGTTGTGTTACGTTATATGAAAAATGGGTTTGTAAATGAACGTTTCATAGGTCTTGAACTCGTGTCCACTACCACAGCTATCTCACTCAAGGCTACTATTGATAATATATTTTCTAGGTATAACTTAAGCATTTTTAATTTGCGGGGACAAGGTTATGATGGGACAAGTAATATGCAAGGCCAGTTCAATGGTCTCAAAGCACTC
>CAIGRP010059414.1:0-11876 GCA_903798385.1 Fraxinus cuspidata | reverse complement strand
TATCAAACAGGGTTCTTAATATTTTATTGCTGAAAATGGTCGACGATCCAAGGTTACCCGTGCTAACTCGAAATCCTAAGTCCGCCTATGGTCAAATATATAGTCATATCTTTTGTATTATTATTTATTTTGCTTATTTAAAAATACAATGAGTCTTTTTACTTTATTTGAAAGAAAATTTTGTAAAGAAATCATATAATCAAATTTAATTATTTATGTTAATTTAAGAATAAGAATGTGATGAAAAAAAATTTGAGTTATAAATGTGATAATGTGTAAAGATTATGAGCCTAATTATTAAAAATTGTGGTACGAGTTTATTTAGCTTAATCCAAAAGCAATTCGCCATAATGATGTGTCAATGCTTGTTACAAAGAAAAAGGAGACAATCTTCTATTATTTTTGGAAATCATTCATCAAAAATGAATTCAACAAGCAAAACAAAAGTCGGGCCCACTTTTGTTTTCTCGTACAATATATACATATAAAGAAATATATAATTGCTTCCATGCAATGTAATTAATTATAAGCTGATTTGAACCCAAAATAATTGATTTGATAAGGAAATTTGGATGTTGCGTGTGGATTTCCTTGAACAAAATCAAGATTGTCTGTTTGAGGATTAGAATGCCACATAATGCTTCATGGACTTTCAGTTAGAACATATCCAAACTTGTTAGTTTGGAGGGGCCCATTATTGTTAAACGGGGTCTGTAGGCCCACTTCTGGTATGTGACAGCCATATATGTGTTGTTCATACGTTGCAATTCTATTTCCCATCCATATTTGAATGAATTATGATACGTGAGCATTTCACGAGTTACATCTTGTTTTACATTGTGTGAAAATTCAAAAAGTATTGGATAGGAAAGTATGTTTTTTTAAACTGTCTAATTATATGCCGGCGCGTAGCATAATGTCAAAAATGATGTAAAATAAGATGTACATATAACATGATTGTATTGGGATACTAACATCTACCACCCACCCCCACCACCCCATTAACCCCTCACAACACCACACAAAAATAAATTAATTAAAAATTAATGACAAAAATACCAACAATAATATGAAGAGTAGTGTTATTGTTATTATAATAATAATAACACCAACAACAACTAACAATAAAGCGGGATGAGTCTTTTCCTTCTCCCGCCTCGCTGTAGATTCTTAGGAGGTAGAGCATGACAGGAATTAAAATTTTCGCATTTCCATGGTCGTATTAAATATATAAAAGTAAAGTAAAAAATTAGAGTCGGGCCGATGAGCGGGGGATCATATTCCTAGTTCTTGTCCCGAACTCTCACAGAGCAAGTGCAAAAAATGAGGAAAATTCTCATGTTCGTCGCTAGTCTCAGCTTATGACCTAATCACAATTATAAATTTATTTAAACGTTTAATAAAATGGAAGTTTTATCGACCATATGCAATATTTATTTTCCCCATGTGATTAGAAATATATCCATCAAACAAGAAGAGCACTTTAATATTCGTCTTACAGAGTATTATATAACAATAAAATAATATTGAAATTTTTTCTTTAATAATCTCAAATATTATAACTTGACCTTGTTAAACAAAGCACAAAAGTCGTGATACATTGCTTCTCAACTAAATATTGAACAAGATTTGAATTCGTCCTAATCTTTTCAAACTGTATGAATGTGACACCAATTTAAATATGTTTTTATATCCATATAAATAATTAATGAATTTATAAAGAGTAAACATTAGGATTGGGACCACATGACCTCAATTTTTCAATATTTGACTCTTCAAGTCCAAATATCCTAATCAATTTGAAAATAATGACATTTTATTCGTACACATTTTTCAACTTTGAAGGCTTCTTATTAATGGAGCATCAAATTTTGAAAAATAATATTGAATTAATTAATAATTTAGTTAAGGTAGTTTGGATACTTCCGACTTATGGTTCACCCACCCTATAAATAATGACATATTGACCTTCTTGCACAAGGTACTTGGACCTTTTTTTTTTTAATTCTTGATTTAAAAAAAAAAACAAAAAACTAATGAACATATTTCTATACTGTTATTTGTTTGTTAACTAAGATTAAACTTAATGAATTGACTCACTCAACTGCTAGGGTATTTGTTACACCTAATACTAATTTTTAAACTACGTTAAGAGCAAAACCCTTCAATACCATTCTATTAATCTTCTATCCGCTAAATTTATTTAAGATATGTGATGCATTGCAACAAATCTTCTACTGAATTCCGATAATAAACGCAGCAAAATATTAAAATATGATTTATACAATCGGCCTGAAATTTATTGACCTACCCATTAAATCTATATTTGTCCAACCACTACCAACTCGAATTGATATTTTTCCCAAGTTCATACACAACTAAAAATCGTGGCTCTTTCAATTTTGGAGTACAAATAAATTCAGTTCCTTAACTAACTTGCTCACTTTTCAACAATTAAAAGGCCTACTTCAATTTGTTGCAAGAGAAGTTGGCCAAACTTTTTATAGTTTTAACAAACCCCAATACGCATGCACTTGTTATTAGTTTTGTTAGTTAAGATAAAGCCATTTTATTTCAAGAATACGGCAATGAATGAAAAGGGAAATTTGATGACTTCCACTTGAGGGATCGGAGAATAAAGCAACAAATCAAAACCAGAAAATTGAAGATTACCAATGAAAGCAACAAACCAAACACCAAATCAGGAAATAGATTTGAAAACGAACACTGGTGGCTTGAACACGATATCGATGTCTTCAAACTATATTTGCTACCTCTTGGATTGAAATGATGCTTGTAGGAATTAAGGCTAATTGTTTGCAGGATTTAAACAAGCCTTGTAAAGAAATTAACAATCAAACATTAAGTGTAATTCTTCAAAACTTAAAACACTAAAAAAAGATTTGAATATGATGAAGAAAATTGTGATTTCTTGTTGTTTTTGGAATGATTTTTTATTCTTGAATATGACTTTGGTTTTGTATGTTTACAACAACATCCACCTATATAGCCATGAGATAGTGGTGCCAAAAACTCTCCAAAATCCACCAAAATTTGAACAAAACGGTCACTAACGACTCTTTTGGTCTTTTATGCGGTCACATAGTTCAATACTATGCAACCACATAGTTCTCTTCACGAGAGGGATTTAATCCTTGCCTCGCATAGGCCAAAATTTGATCTCCAAATAGCATAGGCCAAAATTTGACCTCCAAAATTTGATTTTCATTACACATTATTCCACAGCCATTTTTATTCCACTTTGAACAATATTTTCAACAATCTTTCACTTGTTCAAAATTGAATAAAACCTCATATTCAAAGTATACAATACTTATGCATAAAGGTTAGATATATTTCGATTTGAATCTAACCGTAATATAATTCAAACAAAGTAAAGTTGAAATTAAAGGTAGCATGAAAGTTTTGAACCAATGATTTCATATGACAATACTGGTAAAAACATACATACAAGTATCACGTGTTCTCAAGTTCCTCAATCTCGCTTAGAGCTAATATGATCTTGCGCTCATCCTTTTCAATAAACTTGTTAAGAGGGAAACTCTAACTCCCTATTGAAACAGCACAACCTCAAAGTTTATCTAGGTGAAATTCTTCCAGTATCTTTGTTACTTTTTAGAGATATTTTGTACGTAATATTGAACTTCATTAAGAGCTTAAAGCTCAACCTTCGTTTCAGTAACAACCAACATTATTTAACTAGAATAGGGTTATTGTGAATTACATAATGCTGAAACTATCCATTTATCGAATGACTTGTTATTACCCTTTGAACCCTTGGATTACTTTTTGAATTATGATGGGTAAGATTGCTATCATTGATGGGCCTTTAGTTCAAGAGTTTCAACCGCATTCTACTCAAAGTAGATGTCACTAAATCTCTATTTAGAAGTTTAGTTAATGGATCTGCTAAATTCTCTATTGACTTTAGATAATTTAGGAAAATTATTCCACTCTTGATTAATTTCCTTATTTAGTCATGTTTAGACTTATATGTCTAGATTTTCCATTATATATCTCATTGTATACTTTTGCTAACGTGGCTTGACTATCACACATTATAGATATCGAAGATGTATTCTTCGATCCTAAAGGGATCTCATAAAGTAGATCCTTAAGCCACTCAACTTCTTTCCCGATTTCTGATAATGCTACAAATTTAGATTTCATAGTTGATGTGTTACATGTTTTTTCTCTTTGATTTCCAGGAAACAGCTCTACCTCCAAGAGTAAACGCTCAACCTGAAGTAGATTTACTTTCACCTGTGCTAGATATCCAACTAGCATATGTAAATCCTTCTAATACAACATAGAATTTAGTGTATTGTAGACCTACGTTCTTGGTTTTCTTTAAATATTCAAGAAATCTTCCAATGGCTTTCCAATAATCATTGCTCGGATTACTAGTAAACCTACTAAGTTTAGTAATTGCAAACGCTATATCTGGTCTTGTGCATTGAACAACAGACATAAGACTCCCAATAGTACTTGCATACTTTAGTTGATCAATTTCTCTTCCATCATTCTTTATTAGCTTTGAATTTTGATCAAGAGGGATATTACATTCATTTATGTTCAAATAAGAGAACCATCAACATTATACTTTCTCCTAAACACTCATTTANCTCCCAATAGTACTTGCATACTTTAGTTGATCAATTTCTCTTCCATCATTCTTTATTAGCTTTGAATTTTGATCAAGAGGGATATTACATTCATTTATGTTCAAATAAGAGAACCATCAACATTATACTTTCTCCTAAACACTCATTTATCCAATAGAGTTGGATCTGGGTGGTAAATCGACAAGTTCCCAAGTATTATTAGACATTATTGAATCCATTTCATCATTAGCTGCATCTTTCCAAAAAAATGCTATCTCGAGAATTCATGGCTTCTCAATATGTTTTAGGATCAGTTTCCACTTATAGAACAAAATGAATTGTTCTTACAACATTCTTATCACTTTCTTCTATTAAGTAAAAGGAAATAAGTTGGGAGTCAATTTCATCCGGTCCTAAAGACTTCTCAATTTGAGTTCTTTTGCTCCTTCGAGTTTCACTATATTCATCAACGTCTTTAGAAGATGTTTCATCTTGTGTTCCACTAGAGATGTGAATTTCTTTATTAATTTTCCTTAATTTATTATCCGAAGATAGTGAATTCTCGAAGAACTCTATATCACTGGATTCAACTCCAAATCCAACAATCGATAAGATTTTCTATTGCTAGCATATCCAACAAAGACACATTTGATGCATCTTGGATCTAACTTGGTCCTGTTAGAGTTCATGTTCTTACAATAAGCAAGACACCCCTACACTTTGAAATATCCAATGTTTTTTCTTCCTTTTCACAACTTGTAAGGAGAAACCTTACTAAATTTAGAAGGAATCCTATTTAATATCATATATGCACTCAACAACGCTTCAGCCCATAAATTAAATGGTAACTTAGCATAAATAAACATACCATTAATCATTTCAACTAAAGTTCTATTTTTTCTTTTAGCCATTTTATTCGGGTGTTCTAGGTGCAGAACATTGATGAACTGTGCATTGTTGTTCACAAAATAAATTAAAATACTCACCTCATCTATCGATTCTCAGACTCTTTATTTTCTTGCTTAGGTGATTTTCAACTTCATTTATATATATATTAAACATATCAAACGCTTCATGTTTATGCTTCATCAAATAAATATACTTATATATAGAGTGATCATCAATAAAAATAATGAAATACCTATTACTATTTCTAGTTAACATGTCATTTAATTCACATATGTCAGCTTGAATTAATTCTAAAATACTAGAAGTCATATTAACACTTTGGTATGGCTGTTTAGTCATTTTAGATTCTATAGAAGTTTGACATTTAAATGCATCATTTTCATTGTATGAAATTAAGTCACATTTCAACATCCTTTTCATAGTACTTTTACCTATGTGACATAATCTAGCATGCCATAATGAAACTGAATCAACGATATAAGCAACATCCACTTTATTATTAAAAGATTTGTCAACAGTACAAAGCTTGACCATTTCTTCACTAGAATAGCATTTTCCAACAAATTTTTCATTTATGGATAGTACAAGTTTATCGGATTCATAAACACATTTTATACCCAATTTTCCTAATAGATTTCCACTAAGTTCCTATTCATATCAGGAACATGTAGTACATTTGTCAATTTAAGAATTTTGTCGGAAGTAAAGATGATATCCTCATTTCCTTTTTCAAATACCTTGGAACGAAACTCGTTACCCATCTGAACCTCTTCTTCTCCATCAACTTTATAATAAGTCTTGAATTATGAGTTATCATATGATACATGTACTATTGTACACGTATCATAATACCAACTGGGAACCTTTCCCTTGATAGCATTGACTTCGCTTACGGTGGTCACAACGTTGTCTTCTTTAATGGAGTTTAATTTTCCTTTGGAGTTGTTTCTTTTTCGGTATCGACATTCTTTTGCATAATTACCAGATTTTTCACACATGAAACAACCCCATTTTATCTTCTTCTTGGAATTGTTAAAGTTCCTTAAAGGCTTTCTCTTGTTAGATTTAGTAGAAGATTTGGTCTTCTCCACGTCATTGACTTTTGAAGTGCCTCATAAGAATTATCATTCTTATCTCTTGCCCTGGACTCTTCCTCAGTTCGAAAATGTTTTTGCAATTATTCCAAAAAATAGTTTTCGAAACTATGTATTATTTTCTTCCGGTATCCTTTCTAAGTTCCGGGAAGTTTAGCGATGATTACTCTCACTTGGAAAGTTTTCAGAATCTCAATCTTGACCACCTTCAACTTGTTGACAAACATTTGTAATTCTTGAATTTGAGGGAAAAATGGGAATATTCTCTATAAATTTGAAATCGAAGTACATTGAGATTAAAAATTTCTTGGTGCCTTCTTCTTCGGCTTTGTACTTACCCTCCAGAGTATTCCAGATTTCCTTTGTCGATGTTGTGTTGGTGTAGAGATCATATAACCGGTCCGATAATACATTTAGAATGTGACCGTGGCATATGAGTTCTTTTTTTTGGCGTTTTTGTCTTTTGGCCCTCACCACATCGTTTTCTCCATTTGTTGGTTCTAGTAATGGCGCTAATTCCGGATCAAGTATGTAAAAAAATTTAACGCTCTTAGTAAAAACTTCAGTTTGTCTTTCTATCTTGTGAAATTCGTTCCATCGAAGCGATCTAGCCGTACAAGCTTTTGATTCATCAACTTGATCGCCGTCAAAGTGCTTTCGTTCTCCATATTCAAGAATATAGTTTGAGAATGTTGGAAAATTTGATGACTTCCACTTGAGGGATCAGAGAATAAAGCAATGAACCAAAACCAGAAAATTGAAGATTACCAATGAAAGCAACAAACCAAACACCAAACCAGGAAATGGATTTGAAAACGAACACCGATGGCTTGAACACGATATCGCTGTCCTCAAATTATATTTACCCCATCTCAGATTGAAATAATGCTTGTAGGGATTAAGGCAAATGATTTATAGGATTTAAATAAGCCTTGTAAAGAAATTAACACTCAAGCATGAAGTGTTATTCTCCAAAACTTGAAGAACACTAAAAAGAATTTGAATATGATGAAGAAAATTGTAATTTTTTTTTTGGAATGATTTTTTGTTCTTGAATATGACTATGGTTTTGAATGTTTACAACAACATTATAATGATCACAAACTTCTTATATATATTCATGAGACATTGTCATACGAAATAGTGCCAAAAACCCTCCAAAAGCCACCAAAAATTTGAACAAAACGGTTGGCCTATGCAGTCGCATAGGTCAAAATTTGACTTTCAATTTTGATTTTCATTCCTCATTATTCCACAACCTATTTTATTCAACTTTGAACAATATTTTCAACATTAACTCCACGCGATTTATTAGGGTCCAGTTGTGATGGCTATGAATGGAAAGCTAATGCAATACAAAAGAAAAAGAGTTCATGGAAAAGTGGGATTGAGGTTGGAAAAAAAAAATAATTCGAAGTGTCGTTTTCGAAGATATTTGTGTCTATTCGAAGATATTTGTGTCTATTTTGAGCGGAAACAGCCTAATGAGAAAAACTCATAGACTTTACCAATGAAGTACATCATGTTTCAGCCCAATTTCATCGTTTAGAGCTTCGAAAACACATTTTTCGTTATGATGGATAATTTTTGTAATTTTAATTAGATTAAAATTTTAATTCCGTTTAGAATTTGATTTTATCTTTTATTCTTATTGTTATCTAGAAATAGTCATTTTCTAGGATTTAGTTATTATTTAGATTTTATATATGCTTTAAATATGAGTTATAATTAATTTTTATTTTGAATTAAATAAAGAGTCTTAAAAAAATTTCTCAAATTATTCTCTCTTTCGTGGTAATTGGTCTTTCAAATCAACAAGTTCGAGTTTTATGAGGTTTCATTATTTCTTATAAGTTTCCGCTACGCCACTTGGTATTGGAAATTATTTATGCATTTCATGGTGTTTTAGGTCATTATTTATAATAATCAAGTTTAATTAAGGTTTTTTTTTTATTAAAAAAAATCATAAGAAGGGAAAAATTTCGTTTCATTACTTACGCGAATGCTATATATTATCGACTTATTTAAATAATAAATTTTGTAAAAATAGAATTAAGAAATTAAAATTTGAGATATTCCTGGCAAATTGTGGCTAAGGTATTTTAATAGATAAGGCTTTCTTCATTTTTCTGTTTTGTGAGTTTGTTTTGGATAAGATATATATGTGTGGGTGAGTGTGTGTATGTGTGTGTGCTGGAGTTATAAACCCTCGAATGCGCCCGTTACTCAATATCGTCTTTTAATGATGAGTCAAGTTTGATACAATATTATAAGAATTGAACCACTAGTTAGACTAGAAAAAAAAAAAAAAACTAATCGCAATTCGACTCGGTTATACGTAAAATATTGAAAATTTCAAACCCACCAAAATAACCTGAGAACGAGTCACTTCACCCCAATTGCAATTGATAATGAGTAAGGATAAGAAAAGGCTATAACCCCCGCAGCAGAGGTGTTTAGATTTCAAGGAAATTACTTTATGTCATTATTGAAAAGGAAATGACATTTTATGATTTTGATTCGTGCAGTCCTAAAATTCATATCTATCCTATTATCTTTCATGAATTTGACATAAAATGTGCAAGTTGTTGTACCGTATTTAAACTTGTCAAATCACTACACAAGGTACTTGGACTTTTTTTTTTCTTGATTTTTGAAAAAAAAAAATTAAACTAATGAACATATTTTTATACTTTTATTTGTTTGTTAATTAAGATTAAACTTAATGAATGATATAATCATTTGACTCACTCAACTGCCATCGTATTTGTTCCACCTAATAATAATTTTAAACTACTTAAGAGCAAAACCCTTGAAAATCATTCTATTAATCTTCTATCCCCTAAATTTATTTAAGATATGTGATGCAGCAAAATATTAAAATATGATTTATATAATCGACCTGAAATTTATCGACCTACCCATTAAATTTATATTTGTCCAACCACTACTAACTCGAATTCATATTTTTCCGAAGTTCATACACAACTAAAAATCGTGGCTCTTTTAATTTTGGTGTACAAATAAATTCAGTTCCTTAACTAACTCACTCACTTGTCAAACATTAAAAGGTCTACTTCAATTTGTTGCAAGAGAAGTTGGCCAAACTCTTTATAGTTTTAACAAACCCCAATACACTGGCATTTGTTATTAGCTTTGTTAGTTAAGATAAAGCCATTTTATTTCAAGAATACGGGAATGAATAACAAAGGATTATGACTAATTAACTCCCCACGATTTAATTAGGGTCCAGTTGTGATGGCTATGAATGGAAAGCTAATGCAATACAAAAGGAAAAGTGTTTATGAAAAAGTGGGATCGAGGTTGGAAAAAATAAATTTTCAAAGTGTCGTTTTTAAAGATATTTGTGTCTATTTTGAGTGGAAACAACCCATTGAGAAAGATCATAGACTTTGCGAATGAAGTACAGCGTGTTTCGACCCAATTCCATCGTTTAGCTCCAAAAACACGTTTTTCGTTATTATGGATAATTTTCTTAATTTTAATTAGATTAAAATTTTAATTCCGGTTAGAGTTCGACTTTTATCTTTTGTTCTTATTGTTATCTAGAATTAGTCATTGTCTAGCATTTAGTTATTATTTAGATTTTATTAATGCTTTAAATATGAGTTATCATTAATTTTTATACTCAATTAAAATTTGAATTAAAGAAAGAGTTTTGAGAAATTTCTCAAATTATTCTCTCTTTTGTGGTAATTGGTCTTTCAAATCAACAAGTTCAAGTTTTATGAGGTTTCATTCTTTCCTTTAAGCTTCCGCTACTTCAGTAGGTATCAGGAATTATTTATGTATTTCATGGAGTTTTTGGTCATTATTTATAATAATCAAGTTTAATCAAGGATTACGAGTAAAATAAAAAAAATACGAATCGCAATTCGACCCGATTATATGTAAAATATTAAAAATTCCAAACCCACCAAAATAACCTGAGAACGAGTCACTTCACCCCAATTGCAATTGATAATATTATCCATAGATTAGTAAGGATAAGAAAAAGCTATAACCCCCGCAGTAAAGGTGCTTAGATTTCAAGGAATTACTTTATGTATGATTTTGATTCATGCGAAGTCCTAAAATTCATATCTATCCTATTATCTTCACGAATTTGACATAAAATGTGCAAGTTGCTGTGACGTATTTGAATTGTATAAAAACTTGTCAAATCATTACCGAAAAATCTCTATCACAAACTAATGATAATGACTTGAGTCGCTTTCTATTTGCATCATTGGTCATTCATCTTGAAATTTTTATAATTTGATCTTGATTATCCACAATTGATCTGTAGTTGAACCGATGCAAGTTTTGAAAGTTTGCACCACAATTGATCCATAGTTGAGCCGATGCAAGCTTCGAAAGTTTGCAATTAAATTTTCAAACTTTGATTTATCTCTCGAAACTTGCGAGTCTCTTCCAATTCATCTCTTAATTTTTCATATCAAATGCAATTTGATTGATCTTCAATTGCTCCATATCAACTTCAATTAAGCTCAACATTGTCATTTTTCATGCCAATTGTATTCAATTTGGATTTTAAATATAATTAACATAATTTAACCAAAATTAGATAGATATTCGCTCAATTAACAATAAACAATCAAATATAAAAACTCGGATAAGTGCATAAAATGTATTTATCACACTCCAAACCTAAACTCCTGATCGTAGCGAGCAAGAATATCTACTTAATGCGGAAGCAAACAAACGTAAAAATAAATGCACTAGATAACTTGTCTTCGGTGGCGGAGCTAGGATTCTACTTTGGGTTGTACTGAAATTTAAATTTAAACAAATTAATATATAACTGAAAAAATCATAATATGACTTACATATTAAAGCATCAATGCTCAAGCGAAGCTTCATAGGCGTAGATCAGCCAAAAATAGAAATTTGAAGCAGAGTACGTGCTTTGTGTAGCCTGCAGTGACTTCAAATTGTGCATGACATTGGAGCAAGCAAGTTTGAAAGTAANAAAAAAAAAAAAAAAAGTCACTTAAAAAGTTTCTAAACATTGAATTCTTAATTATTAACAAATACTGATAGAATTTGAGGATAAAATTGAAATTAAAAATGAAAATTATGCTAAGTTCTAATTAGAGTCTCATTAAATCTAATTAGTCTAGCTAGTAATGGGTAACTGTATATTGCAAAGTCCATACCCAATATATGCATCTATAGCCCATTATCTGAATCACTTAATTGACTCTATTTAATTAAATAGCCCATA
>CAIGRP010059394.1:0-12205 GCA_903798385.1 Fraxinus cuspidata | reverse complement strand
GGGATCAATTTCTCCTCTTTCCCATTTCACCACGAGTTGAGTTTGCAGTAACTCTGAAAATGTTACAATATAGAATTAGATTGTCGATACTTATTTCTAGTTCTCACTTACCGTTCGGCCATATAGTTTGGTTAATTGAAGAAGTTCTTGTCGTAATTTTTGTTTCAATGAGTAGTACGTAGCAGATCTCCCCTTATTGTAGAAAGGAGATAGAGTTTATTGAAGAGATTAAATCAAAATGCATCTAAAATCAAGGCTAGCTTACTTTGCATATTAGAAAGTGTAGCTATAGTGAAAGCAATTCTATCATATGAATAAATCCGGACAGGAAGGATGGATTCCTAATTCTACACTCGGAAATGTGCTGACCAAAGAGGAGGATTCCTTACATTCTATCGAACATTCAAACAAGGATGCCTTGTCATATGCCAAGATTCACTTGGCAGATCAAATGGAGATTTACTAACCTCAGCTGAATTTCCGGAACTTAAAAAATTTGATGGGAACTTACCAAGAGGGTTTCCGTTCCGGCAAATGGGAAAGAAAATGAAGCTTCCTCTTCCTTACCTGCTGGCCAACGTTTTTGGGTGGAATTTCATACAGCAAATTCGAAATCACCAAGTCAATCACAAAAACTTGGTGAAGAGGATATAGATTTGGAGGGAGGCTCTATTGCTAGTCATAAGGTAATCGATACTAGACAAGGACTAAAATCAGATGCAGGCAAACCAAGTTTATCCCAAACCCTTGGTGATGATGATACTGATTATGATGGATGTTCAACTGCGTTTCATCAGGAAACAACAACTGCTCAAGGAAATCGGGTCGAAAAGGCTCCATGGGTCAGTTTGTTCAATGAAAACCGCAAGCATGAAAAGGCATTCAAGCTTAACACTTGTGATAATTACTGGTTTTTTCCAAAGATGAGGTTGATGATTATCAAAAAGCTTGGGTTCCATGTTTAGTTGGGTACTTTGTTGGATGGTTTCCTGGCAAAACAGCTCTCCTCCAAATATGCAACAAATGGAAGGTACAGTATAAATATTGCGCTCACCAAATGGAATAGCTGATTTTAAAATTTGAAAATGAGAACTCCAGAATTCAAGTGCTTGAAGGTGGACCATATTTTGTTTATGGTAGACCTTTGATGTTGAAAAATGTTCCTTCAATTTTTTGATTTTGATGATGAAGATATAAGCATCTTGCCTGCGTGGGTAATGTTACCAGGGTTGCCGTTGAATTATTGGACCCTGAAAGCTTAAGTATTATTGCATCAAAGATTGGAAAATTGATCATGACGGATGTACTCGCTACTACGAAAGAACGCATATCATATACTGGAGTTCTTGTTGAAGTTGATGCTACTAAGGAATTGGTTCTCACTGTTAGTATGACACTCCCAAGTGGCAAAGTGAGGAACCAACTAGTTTGCTACGAGCATGAGCCAAAATTTTGCTCCAATTGCAAGATGTTTGGGCACAAAACTGAGTTAATACACCGATAAAAATCTGCCCGCCAATTATACAAAGAACGAGGCAGGAAATAAGAGGAAACAAGCAGCTGAAAATGAAGGGATTTCAATGCAGCAAGTTAAGGACGGTCAATACACTGCTGGGATTTCAATTCAAGCAGCAGTCGGCAATAAAATGTTGCATCAAACTGGGACAGTCCAGGCTAACCATGTGGGGAATTCTGATCAGGCAACTACTAGCCAGCTTGATGAGGGCAGTGCAGGTGTTGAGAATAATGTGCAGATGGATCCTGTTTGTGAATCTGGGCAAGGATAACCTAATGATCAAATAAAAAGGCTGCAATCGAGGATGATGGCCCTTGCATAGAGGTAGGCAGAAAGAATAAAGCTTTGAATGTGGCTAAGACACCGGTGGCTAAACGAATTACACCACAACCTATTGTGAAGGATAAAGTGCAAAATAAGAAGTCAGGGACAGGTATTGATTCACTTAACTTGCAAGGAAATGCAGATTTTGAAGCTTCCAAAATGAAGCCAGTAAGTAATGAAAAGCTTAAAGAAAAACTTGAAGTGCAACCATCTAAAATAAGAGGGGTTATACCCTCTGTATATCATCATGAAAATTGCATCGTGGAACATAAGGGGTCTCCATCAACCCAAACAAAATGGGGTTCGTCACCTCATTAGAGAACACAATATTGCTGTTATGGCAATTTTGGAAACAAAACTTGATCATACGAAGTTGCAATGAGTTATGAGGAACAAGTTTAGCGGTTTTTTGCATAATTTCTCTACACCCCAAGCTGGTCGGATTTTGATTTTGTAGGATCCTTCAAAAGTGAGAATGAAGTTATGGAGACTACTTCTTAAGTCATCCATTGTCTAGCTACTTGAAAGGTAACATCAATTACTTTTCATGTTAGCTTCGTTTATGGATTTCATATTATTATAACCCGAAGGTCACTTTGGAGCAACGTTATGGAGTTTGGGTCGAATCAATCTTTACCTTGGTTGATTCTTGGAGATTTTAACAATGTTTTTAAGAGTGATGAAAGGTGCAATGGAGCAGACGTTACCCCGTATGAGTTAAAGGATATTGAGGACTGTTACCTTCAAGTTGGTCTTACAGATGTAAGGTCCATATGATGCTTCTATACATGAACCGATAATACGATTTGTAGCAAGATTGATAGAGCTACTGTGAATGATGAATGGGTGCAAGCTGGATTCAATATCCTTGCAGATTTTCGATGCCTATCCGATCACTTTCCATGCATTGTCTTACTTTTTGGTCGAGATGGGAGTAAGAGAAAACCATTTCGATTCTTCAACGTGTGGACTAATCATATAGACTTCAATGACTTACTTCAAAATAGTTGGGAGCAAGAGTTCACAGGGACGAAGCAATTCATACTTTGCAAGAAGCTGCAAAGTCTCAAAGGGGCACTTGAGAGACTTAATGACAAATACTTTGGACATATTTCTACCAGAGCCGAATCTGTCGCAAGGGAACTAAAGTCAACATAGCTGGAGTTACATGATGACATAACTAATTCTCAACTTCAATGTAAGGTAGCTCGATTGAGAAAACAAGCCAGGGACTTGGGTAAAGCAGAAATGAGCTTTTATTACCAAAAATCTAAGTGTGAGTACTTGAAGAATAGTGATAAATGCACTAAGTTCTTTCACTCAGTGGTCAAGAGGAAGAAGATGAACTATATTGTAGCTGTACTTAAAAGGAATGGAGCTTACACTACATCACAAGATCAAGTAGTGGCTGAATTCACACAATTTAATGCTGATTTCTGGGCACAAGCAGCACGGTACAACCTGTTGATATTGGTATATTGCAGAACGGCCCGCTGGTTTCATTGGAACAAGAACAAGACCTTTTACGTGACATCGAGGCAAGGGATTAAAGAAGCACTATTTAGTATTGGAGATGACAAATCTCCGGGACGGATGGTTATTCTTCATGTTTCTTTAAGAAGTCTTGGGAGTTTGTTGGGAGCGATTTCATGGATTGAATTGAAGAATTTTTCTCCGCAAGGTCTCTTCTTAAGCAAACCAACCACACGGTCTTGCATTGGTACCGAAGGCTACTCATTCGCCTACTGTTGGGGACTATCGACCGACTGCTTGCTACAACGTGTTCTACAAAGTTATAACCAAGATTATTGCTTCTCGTTTGGGACCTATTCTTGATATTATTGTGGATCAAGCACAAGCTGCGTTTGTGAAGGGACATAGTATGAAAATATTCATCTTGCTCGAGAACTTTTGAGACAATATAATAGTAAGAGCATTGTTCCTAGAAGGCCTTTTAAGATTGATCTAAGGAAGGCATATGATTCGGTTAATTGGGACATTTTTAGATCCGTTCTTGAAGGGTTGGGATTCCCTAGAAGATTCATTGATTAGGTGATGGAATGCATTATCCATTGCACTAAATGGTTGCTTGCATGGGTTCATTAAGGGGAAAAAGGGCCTTCGGCAAGGTGATCATATTTTCTCCGTTGTTGTTTGTGTTATACCTTGAATGTTTTCCAAAGAAGTTAAATGAAGCAATCGAGAATAGCGACTTCAACTATCATCCAAAATGTTGTCCCCCTAAAGATAACGCTTGGCATTTGCAGATAACTTGATGCTTTATACTAGTTGAGACATAACCTCGGTGCACTTCTTGATGGATTGTTTATCTCACTTTGGGGATACTTTGGGACTAAAGATGAATACTGGCAAATCTAGCCTATTTACAGCCGGAATTCATTGGCAAGAGTTGGAGGACATCCAAGAGTTGACAAATATACCGAGGAGTACAATGCCATTTTGTTAATTGGGCATTCCACTTGCAGCCAAAAAACTCAAAGTCAGCTCTTATGCTCCATTTATAGACAAAATATTAGCATATATTTGTTCATGGACAAGCTCATCACTGTCTTATGCGGGGAGGGCAGAACTTGTGAAATCCATGCTTCAATGGGTTGAATGTTTTTGATTGTCTATATTTTTTTATCCCAACTACGGTTACTTCGACAATTATTACACTTTGCCGAAACTTTCTTTGAGGATCTAAAAAGCCGTTGGTAGCATGGACAAATGTTTGCCTTCCGAAAAGTGAGAGAGGCCTTGGATTTGGAGACATCAAATACTGGAATTCTGCCTTGCTTGCAAAATCACTTTGGAACATCCATAACAAGAAGGATTCACTTTGGGTTCACCAGATCAATCATGTTTACTTGCAAGGGACAACAATCTTGGACCTTTCATCAAGAAAGGTGATTCCCCGTTGCTTAGAAAATTGTTGGAAATTAGGGACAAAATTGACCAGCCTGAAGGAACTGCTCAAGTTGCTTTGGACAGATTATTGAAGTAGGTCGTTGGAGGTAACTTGAGCAGCTCGACTATGGACACTACATATCTCCACATTGTATGATATTGTTCACTTTGAGCCTAAACCCTCATGGGTTTGCTTTTGGGCTTTACCCCAAAAGGCCTCATACCAGTGGAGATATTTGTCTATCCTTATAAACCCATGATCCTCTTCACTTTGCCTAAACCCTCATGGATTTGTTTATGGACTTTACCCCAAAATGCCTCATACCGATGGAGATATTTGTCCATCTTGATAAACCTATAATCCTCCACACTTCTAACCAATGTGGGACTTTGGTTGTATACCTCAGAAGGCCTCATACCAGTGGAGATATTTGTCAATCCTTATAAATCCATAATTCTCCCCACTTCCAACCAATGTTGGACTTTGATCGTATATCCAACAGTTTCCATATGCAATTCACGAGGGTTGGTGATACACACATTTCGGGAAGCCCCCACGTGGCCTTAATTTAATGTTGAGAAAGAATTTTGACAGGAAGCATGTGGGGGCAAGGGGACTTTGATAATTTAGCAAATGCAAGCATCAAAGCAAAAGGTACAATTCAGTGAATAATCCCACTTGGCATCTACGTTCCACCTGAAAGGCTGAAAGAGAATGCCACGTTGTTTATTCTAGTTTCATAAGCTTGGCTAAGCTTAAACAAAATTTAAAATCACTTTTAAGTAAAAAGGAAAAAAGAAGATGGAATAGAAGGGTATCTCTTTAGGTGGTCATCCCTTTCTTTACGAAAATAGTTCCATTGGCGCTTGCATCTGTCTGATCTCCTGTCGTAACAAGACAACATTCTTCAACCTTAAAATTGGTTATGGCCTATGGGTATCAATCAGTCTCGATTTCTCTGTAAAGAAAACATAAAAACACAGAAGAAAGTAAAAGCTTGGATTCGTTTTACGGTCTTAATTCCAAAGCACCACTCTTTCCTTTGCTTTCCATCTTTGTTTGAAGCTTCTTTGTCAAGATTATTAGTTTTTTTGTGCTTTTGTTTGAGGTATTAATATCTCAAAACGACAAAAATAAGCGTAGTACATAAAATATATATTAGATTTTGGCTATTAAAAAATAGTGGAAAAATTGAAATATCAATTAATTCTATCGTTTCAATCTCAAGTTTGTCTTTAACTTTTAAAAGAAGCAAGTTGGTCTGTAATATTTCATTATTATAGCATCTTCAATTATAGATATTGTACAAATCTTTGTTAAATTAGTATGTGACCTTGACGAAAGTATTCTTCACTTAATATCTTTCGAAAGTAATTTAAGTTGAGAAGTAAGATCTAGCTTCATAAAATTAATGCAAGTCATTTGATTTGATACGCATTTGAAATATTCCTTTCACTAAAACTGCGTTGTATAAGTATCATTTGTATAATGAAAGGTTACACGTGAATTAATTCTTTTTAAAAGACAAAAGAATGTGGGGTTTTCTCATAACATAAGTTTTTATATAATTTTAAATGTTCAAGTCGAATGTCTCCTTTCCATTTTAAAGCCCGATTAATTCACAAGAATGAATGATTCAGACCTCCTGCTCCATTATTTTTCAAGAATGTGAAATATAGAAATTTAGAAACTACTTAATTAGGAAACAATGGGAAAAAAAAATTTGATCTTTATTTGCTCTTGTTGGTAATCTATCAATGACTCTTTCATTGTGAAACGATTTATAATGCACGTATCCTAAAAAATTACAATATACATGTTTAGCCTTTAAAGCTTAGTCTTGCTTGTCATAACTTAATATTAATGCACTTGCAAGATGTTGGTACATTAAATTAAGAGTATGTTTGAGATTCATTTTTTGCTAAGAATTCATTTTTGAATAGAGAGTTAATGGAGAATGTGCGGTTAAAAAATAAGGAAAAATTTTAGGTTTGCACGTAATATTATTTTATTGAAAAATGTGTGGTTGAAATGTAAAAAGAGAAAAATTTATTTTAAAAATAACGAGGAACAAACAAGGGCTAAATGAAAGTTGACAAATTTTATCCTACGTACCCTAACATGTCCAGTCTAATATGTTAGCAGCATGTTTGGTAGTGTAGAATTATAAATAGATTAAATCGTACTAGATAATATTAAAAGATGAAGAAAACAAAAAATTATAAATCATTACATTGTTGAATGTAATTTAATCATATGTATATATTTAGGGTAATGTTTGAGTCAAAATTAGTGATGACAATTTTTCCCGTCCTGCTGGGCCCTGCTCCGAAGGTGGCAAAATAACCCGCCCCGTGGAGGATAAAAAATTAATTAACTAAAAATTAAATAATTAACTGAAAATTAAATAAAGAAAAAAAAGAAAAAAGAAACGGGGCAGGCCTCACCCCGACCCCAATAAGGCGGGGCCGGGGTGCCCCTCTCTGAACCTGCCCCGTGCCATCACTAGTTAAAATCTAATAAAAATAAATTTGGTGCATTCATACTAAGTTTTCAAAGTAATGCTATGTAGCTCAATGGAATTGCAACCTCAATATAAGTTATGTTAATGCGACATTAAATGACAAGTAAAATTAAATGTGTCTTTTCATTTAACCTATTATTTATCGTTATTTAAATTGAGGTTGCAATTCTAGTGGGATAAATAACATTACTCAAGTTTCCAACTCAAGTTTCCAACGTTGAGTTAGTGGATTCTATCCCCATAATTGGGAACAAATTGGATTGAATTGCCACTCAAAAGCCTTGGAAGTTGGCAAACATACATCAAACAAAAATGTCAATTATTGTTAATGTGGAAATTATTTTTTGCTTTCTTTCTTTATTTCTTATCGTATCTTCTATGGTGAGCTGACTATGCTACATTTTTTTCCCTTTTTTTTGCCAAAACTCATAATAACATTCCTCTTGAGCTCAACTCTCCACTTGAGTATTCATAGTTAGCTTTCTCGTTGAAATGCATTGATCTTTATTTCTTATCGTATCTTCTATGGTGAGCTGACTATGCTACATTTTTTCCCTTTTTTTTGCCAAAACTCATAATAACATTCCTCTTGAGCTCAACTCTCCACTTGAGTATTCATAGTTAGCTTTCTCCTTGAAATGCATTGAGAAAGGTAGTCAATTGATACCTCTATCTTACGAATCAATAGTTGCGGATTATGTTCATGCTCTTTAGTGCTTAACAGGACCTTAGTTCGATGTGATTATGTTAATTCATAATAATTACTAAAAATGAGTAATGTGATGTGTGTGCCGATTGACCCGGTAAATCTAGTAACACAAGTGTTACATAGAAACTAAGTTCTTGACCAAGAAATTTGAACTAGAAGTCTAGAATGCAGGTGGAGTGTATAAAGGTTGAAGCTATTTTCAAATATGATAAGCTAGCCATGTCAACGAGCCGAGTCTAGTCGAGTCACGAGTCAAAACTCAAAGAGCCCGAGCAAAACAGGTCCAAAATTTTTTGGGCCCGAGTCAAGCAAAAACTTGGCCAAAAAAAATAAGGCTTTGCCCGAGCTTTCGGCTAGAGCCTTAGCGGGCCAGAGCCGAGTTGACTCGTATTTTTTTTTTTTAAATTCATTATATTATGCTACATTTTTTCCCTTTTTTTGCCAAAACTCATAATAACATTCCTCTTGAGCTCAACTCTCCACTTGAGTATTCATAGTTAGCTTTCTCCTTGAAATGCATTGAGAAAGGTAGTCAATTGATCCCTCTATCTTACGAATCAATAGTTGCGGATTATGTTCATGCTCTTTAGTGCTTAACAGGACCTTAGTTCGATGTGATTATGTTAATTCATAATAATTACTAAAAATGAGTAATGTGATGTGCATGCCGATTGACCCGGTAAATCTAGTAAGACAAGTGTTACATAGAAAATAAGTTCTTGACCAAGAAATTTGAACTAGAAGTCTAGAATGCAGGTGGAGTGTATAAAGGTTGAAGCTATTTTCAAATATGATAAGCTAGCCATGTCAACTAGCCGAGTCTAGTCGAAACTAAAAGAGCCCGAGCAAAACAGGTCCAAGCTTTTTTGGGCCCGAGTCAAGCAAAAACTTGGCCAAAAAAAATAAGGCTTTGCCCGAGCTTTCGGCTCGAGCCTTAGCGGGCCCGAGCCGAGTTGACTCGTATTTTTTTTTTTAAAATTCATTATAAATCTATAATTTTTTTATAATATATTAAATTTGTGCAATTTATACATGTTATAAATAATAACTAAATGTTAATATATAGAAAAATACATTTAAACTTAAAAAAATTTAATTTTTTTATATATTATTTATTCACAGGCCGGTGACGAGCCGAGCCACTCGAGCTGACGCCCAAAAATGGGGCTCGGGCTTTTTCTGAGCCGAACCCGAGCCGACGATTTTTTTTGCCATCCTTAGGATAAGCTACATTTATGAGGCTCGTATAAAAGGATAAAATATAATATTTTATAGGTTTGACAAAGATTTTAACAAATTTTGATAAAATTTGAAGAAATACATGATTAAAAGTTGATAATCTCAAAAACATGTGATTAAAATTAAAATTTGATCAATTAAGCATAAGCTCTTGATAATCTATTAGCAATGTTTTGTTATACAAGAACATAGGACACCCAACCCAGACATGGAAAAGAAAGTTCAAGGAAATTTTGGACATTGGTGCTCAGAAAATGCTATATGTACAGAAAAATTTACAGTTTTTTTGACACATTAGATGTTAGACAAAAAACAAAGTTAAGCCAGTCAATACGGTATTGCCATCTTATCATCTATAATGTTTTCCGCACGTTTCATCTGTATAATTAAGGAGCTTAATTCTTTGTGCCCACGACTTTTTGTAATACGACAACTTTCTTTAACATGGGAATGGATTATAGCCTATGGGTATCAATCAGTTTCCATTTCCGTATAGAAAACACAGAAGAAAGTAAAAGCCTGGATTCGTTACCTTTTTCTTTTCTTGTCATCTTTGTTTGATGCTTCTTTGTCAAGATTATTAGTGTTTTTGTGCTTTTATTTTAGGTATTAATATCTCAAAACGAAAAAAAAAAAAAAAAAGTGTAGTACATATAAAAATAGATTAGTTTCTGGCTATTGAAAATAGTGAAAAAAATCACTATTGATTTATATTCTAACATTTCAATAGCAAGTTTGTCTTTTAACTTTTAACAAATGAAGCAAGGTGATCACTATTATTCTATTATTATAGCATCTTCAATGATATATAGGGCCAAAATATGCATTAAATTAGCAGGTGTTCTTGACAGAAGATAAGTCTTGCACCATATAATTTTAGACTAGAAGTAAAATCTAACTTCACAAAGTTAAATACATCAGTTGTAGTTTTATTTAATATAGAATTTAACGATTCCTTTTATATACTTGTATGAAAGTTAAACATGAATTCATTCTTTATAAAAGACAATAAATTGAAAGCTAACTATAGGTGCTGCTAAAGAAGAATGTTAGAACTCAATTGTTATGCTTCAGCTGGCAATAAGGCCCCAGTTAGAGCCACGTTGCAGAAACCTACTGCAGAAAATAGGAGCATAGGCATCACGTGGTTGTTATAGGCCGAGTCAATTTGACGGGCCGAACTCGTATCCCAACCCACATAACGGAATCGGGTCCAGTCGTCGCGGTTGAGCCACTTTAGATGAGGCGAACCATATGGGATACAAATGTGTCACTCTGCACTAGTGCAAACCAAATTGAAATAGTCTATGACCAAAAAGCACGGCATATCCTGTTAAAGTCCATGCATTATATAAATAATTCGTACATGGATTTGAGGGATTATTGTTACGCTTCAAATGGACAATTAGTCAGAGCCACAATATAGAAACTTACTACAGAAAATACGAGCATAAGCGCCACATGTCTATTATAGGCCGAGCCATTTTAACAGGGCCGAACTCATATCTCAACCTACATGACGGAACATGGTCCATTCTTTGCGGTCGAGCCACTTCAGTTGAGGCGAACCACATGAAACACCTTAGGAGAGCCTTCATGAAAGGTCCAATTACAAGTGCGTGATGTGACAACTCATTGAATATGTGACTCTACTCAATCAAACAAGTCAAGTCCAATCTTACATGTTGGTCTAGGGCTATCAAGCCGTCAAAACATTATGTGTAGCATGACTTGTGAATAATTGATGGATGTCCACGACAACAGACCCCAACCGCTAGGATGAGACTATGTGTCTCTTGATCCAACGACTCTTATTCATCAATTTCTACTATAAAAACCTCCACTTATTACCATTTCAAGGTAATGTGAGTTTATTCTTTAAACATTGAACTTTGCTCTCTCTTACTCCCTCTATTATTCCCAAATTCGAACCCCTTTTACATAAAGTAGTTCAAGTCCGTAGCACGTCACACTCCCAAATATATACTTTTGCGTAGGCTGATTTGATCGTCAGAGTACTTATGACCACCTGACACGCCATCGAAAATTGGCGTACGTTTTAACAATTTGTTCTAGTGTGCAGCGAGAAACTACGTGAACGTGAGAGAAGCTAAAATCTGTTGACCACACCACCTCTCAAAAAAGTGAGGTATGCATCAATCACAACATGATGGACGGAGTGATTGATCTTTGGGTATTCAAACAACCATAGTACAAATGTTTCTTTTATAACAAAAGATAAAGACCCTATGGAAAAAAAAAAAAAAAACAGAAGAAAACAACCTACGTAGGGACCATGTCCTATGTTTATATAGACTTTCTCNAAAAAAAAAAAAAAAAACAGAAGAAAACAACCTACGTAGGGACCATGTCCTATGTTTATATAGACTTTCTCCTCGCATTCAATGCTCAATTAACAGATAAATACTCTTTACTCTTCAATATTTTTATATTTCATATCTAATAAATTATTCATTACACTTTCAATTTATACCGATCTTCTTTCACCTCGACTCGCGACACTCCACTTAAGTATACATTGTTTCGAGTTCTTTACTAAACACAAGCTATAGTAATTTTTGCCTAGGAGAACCCTCATTATTTTTTCTTGAAAATTATCTTCAATTCTTTTTATTGACTTAGAAATATTAATGGATTCCTCCCTTTGACTCCAATTGAACAAATGATTGCTGCTCACCAAGTGGAAATATCTATGGATCCCAAGTTATGAGCTGTTTTAATCCCAATAACAACGCCAGCCAAAATAAAATCCACTCGGAATTACCATAATGCCTTCCCGTCAATTTCCGCCACGTCCAGACCTCCACCACTTCCGCCACCTGGTTCCCTTACTGGTCGGCGGGCTGACAGCGGCTTTCTCTCTCTTCGTTCTCCTCACTATCTGCCTTCTCAAGTTCACCAAGAAACGCACTGCTCCTTCCTCCGACACTGATTGCAAGAAACCCCCTCACAAACTCTCCT
>CAIGRP010059382.1:0-10660 GCA_903798385.1 Fraxinus cuspidata | reverse complement strand
AAATGGGAAAATTCATAATTACAATACATTAAGAGTACTTGTAAAAAAGTTTCACAAATCAAGTGTTACTCTACAGATCTAGAAAATCTATACATTCACATCTCCATTACATCCAAAATCATTCCAAAATTATCATTAAAATTTGCATTAATTTGATGAGTATGTTTTTAAGAGAATATTTCTATTGAGTAAGTTATTATATTTGTTGTGACTTCATCGAACAACTCAAGTAGATGGGAGTTTATGGATGGGTTTCATGGAAATAACAATAACAAAAAATCCATTTGTAGAGAAATTCTTTTTCAAAAATTCACCAGAATACTAATAATGAGTGGACCCCACCATGTATTAAAAAAAATGTGCGGGATCCACGTGTGTGTTTTCTGTGAAGTTTTTGTCAAAATGGCTTCTATACATGAAGCGCTACTGTAACAATAATTCAAATAATAATGGTGATGAAATTAAATGTTTTTCTGACTGTTATGATATTGAGATGCCCAATGGATGAGTTGTAATAGATCCCGATGGTATTGCCTGTGCATTTCATAATTCATAATTTCTAGACAGATTTTTGTATTTCATAAAACCTCAGCATGATTGTGACCTATTGTTTGTGTGTTTTGTGCTGTATATGACTATTCGTGATCAGATTTGTGTAAATTATTGTTTGTGACTATGTATGCGTAAGCTATTATTGTTTGTGACTAGACTTGTGTTATTTGTGACTAAATGTGAACATTTTTTTCCTAATGTGATTGTTTGTGATCAGGCCAGTCTAAACTGTGACTGTATGTAACCAAATCACTATTAATTTGGTCACATATGGTAACGGTTAAAATAGATACAGTTACGGACATTCAAAATAAAACAAACTTGGTCACAATCGATCAAAATTAACACAAACTTGATCATAGAAGGCTCTAGTTAACGTATAAATGGTCACAGATTTTTAATGTTAACTTTTTTTGTCACAAAACATTCACGGTTAACAGATATCTGATTACAAATGTCACTATTAACACTGACTAGATTACATATAATCACATCACCGCTTCTACTTTAAATTCGCTATCATCTCCACCTCCAACCCATCATCACCACTGCCACTTACACACGAACCTAACACTTGCAATCAACAAACACCACGGATAACTCCACCTCCACACTATCGAATTGATCTATTATAGGTAAAACTCCACCGTTGTCGATACTATCCAAATTGGCCACTACTTCAAATCCACAACCTCTTCACCAACTCTACTTTAAATCCACCTTAGATCTATGTTGTCGTTGAGAGATAAGTCGGAGGGATTGAATTTAAAATGGTGTTTCCTGCTCCAGAGAAATTGTGAAGAAATTGTTAGAGAGAGAGAGAGAGAAATGGATTGGACATAGGAGAAATGATGTTTCCTTTTTGGAGAGAGAAGTGGTCAGGGAGAGAAAAATAAATTTATCATATATTAATTAATTCAGTAAAGCTTCATTATCACCTTATTCCAGTGCAGAAAGCTTTCCATGAATGGTTTTCACTGTAAAAAAATTCGAGTTCTCGTCGGCTATTGTTTCAATTGTTTCCTTCTCTCCAGTTTGGACGGCAACAAATAGATCACTTTGGTGGAATTGTCCAGAGCTCAACCCCTACCCATTTCCTTGGCATTAATAAAAGTAACGAACTTGTTCTTCAAGCTCCACCCACCACGGCAGAGGAGACGGATGGTGGGGAGAGGGAATATGGTAGGTCATAGGGAGAGATGATGAGTGTTGTGTGGGAGTTAATTGTTTCAACAGTCACCGAACTTTACAAAATTTCACGTTTCACTAACTTAACTTTAAGTTGCACCCTATCACTGACTAAACTTACTAAAATTGCACTCCATCACTCACTGTGTTAATTTCATCTGTACAGTTTGCCTACGTGGATGACGGTTTTCACACTTGGTTGTTAAACCCCTTGACAATTAATTAAATTTCCATGTCATAAATCCCCAAACTCCCCAAACACGCCTTACGTTGTTGGCTTAAATCGTGTTTGGAACCCTAGGCTGATAGAACACTCCCAAAATTTGAAGCTTGGACAGTGGATTTCAACAGAGACCGTGAACTTTGACTCAAAGCTAACCCTCCATCATCATCGAAGGCCCCATCCTGACCACAAATATTGATGTTTCCAACACTCGTACATGGAGGGTCCACACGAAGGTAATTCCCATTGAAGTTTTTTTTCTTCAATAATGTCGGTAATCAACTTATTCCTTTTCGTATATGATGTTCTTGTCTGTTGTTGCGGTGCTATTTTTCACGTGCGAGTGTTTAATATCCATTTAGCATTATTACCAATTTCTCCAATTTATGTTCAATAAGGTGTAAAAGCATCATTACCTACATTCTTTCTTTCCCAGCTTGTTTGTTTTGGTTGATATTTTTCAATTTCTTTTTTCTATGGTAGATACGGAGGATGACACTGACTTTGGGAATTCAGATAATGAATGCTCGATTGGTCAAGATGATAGATTGTTTGACAATAATGTGACGGGGGGAATTGAGGTAGGTTGTGATGGAGGGGCAACTGAACAAGAAGAGGATGTAGTGGTTCAAGACGAAATGACAATGCCGACGATTTGGAATGTCCATCATCTAAATAACCATTGTCCAACATGTCATCTGACGATGAGGTTAGGTATTGCTTCTCAGAGTTCATGGCTAAGAACGGATATGCCAGATCCACAACTTCATATTGGACAGTTGTTTGTTCTATACAAGAATTTAGGAAGGCAATCCGAACTTATGGTGCAGTGAATGGATATAATGAAGTATAAGGTGAATGACGGAGTAAGAGTTCAAGCCATTTGTAAATTAGACTGCCAATGGAAAATATGGGCTTCTAAGATGAATAATTCGGACACGGTTCAAGTGAAGTCATATACGCCTNGAATGACGGAGTAAGAGTTCAAGCCATTTGTAAATTAGACTGCCAATGGAAAATATGGGCTTCTAAGATGAATAATTCGGACACGGTTCAAGTGAAGTCATATACGCCTCAACACACATGTAGTAGGGATCAATACAATCGTCATTGTAACTACATTTTCATAGTCCATCGCTACATTGAGTAATTCAAGGCAGATCCAGAGTGGGAAATGAAGAGTGTGCAGGCTACAGTTAGGAATACTTGAAGATAAATATTACTAGAAATGTAGCTTGGAAGGCGAGAAGATATGCGAAACAATTCATCAATGGGACTATCGAAGAACAGTTTGGGTCATTAAGGTCGTATGCGGCAGAAGTCTTGAGGACCAATCCAGGATCCACAGTGAGGATAGCACTTAGTGGTCTATATATATATATATATAAATACACCTTTGCTTATGCCGTTGTCTAGAAAGAGGACACGATTTCATGTAGATGATTTTTGAAATATTTAGCGCAGGATATTTAGATGGAAAATGGCCATGACTGGACTGTGATGACCGATAGGCAAAGGGCTTGAGTAATGTAATTGACGAGTTATTTTCGGAGGCAGAACATAGGTTTTATCTCAGACACACGTATACAATTTTTTTTGATAGAGGATTTAAGGGTGAGACTTTGAAAGACCTACTTTGGTGGGCCGCTAAGTCAACTATTGTGGCCGACTTCAAATGGTGGATGGAACAAATCCCCCAGCTTAGTGAAGCCGCTTATAAATAGTTGATGGTGAGGCATCCTTCCAAATGGAGTGGATCTCATTTCAGGACACATTCGAAGAGCGATATGTTGTTGAACAACTTGTGTGAAGTTTTCAATAAGATTTGATTGATGAAAGGGAGAAGTTGACTGTAGCTATGTTGAAAGATATGCAGCTGGGATTTATGAAATTGAGAAGCGTCGAACTAAGATGAGGGTGTGTGGAGGGCGATTATGTCCAAAAATTAAAAAAAGGCTTTCCAAGATAGCTGAGATGGCAACTGAATGCTCATTGCATTTTTCAGGAGGGCCTAGATGGCAAGTGGATTGGAGGTCAGATTCATATGTCGTTGACTTGGAAGAATAGAGTTGCGCATGTAAGAGGTGGGACTTGACAAGAATACCATGTACCCATGTCTTGGCCGTCATACGAGAGTGTAGAAATGATCCTAAGGAGTACGTTGACAACTGCTATACGGTGGATACATATTTGCGATGCTACGATAACATTATGAATCCAATCAATGGTATACGATTGTGGTTCCAGTTAGACACTCTTCCAATCATGACACCATCATGGATGACTCCGCAAAGGGGAAGAAAGCAAAAGAAGAGGAGAAGGCAAGCTATTGAAGATGTTATAGCAACCTCCCATGGGAAATTGCATGTTAGGAGAAAAGGAAGAGTATCGATGACATGTTCAATATATAGCTTAAAGGGCCACAACAAAAGATATCATTCTAGACCTGATGAACCTTTTGACTTAAGTAGTTAATTGAATTTTTATTGTTAATTTTAATTCAAATAACAACTTATCGTTTTTTCCCATCTTCAGAACTAGTACGAGGGACATTTGGAGCCAATCGATACGGGAAGCACGCTTCGCATGATGTAAGAAGACATGTAAGTACTTACAAGGGCTAATGTTTATCATTTCATGTTTACGAAAATGTTGGTTTAATGATGTGTTGCTATTTTCATTGATAGGAAAAACTGGTTCCCGACTGAGGGAATGGATCTAGTTCGAGCCAAGCACATGATGAAGTTCGCAATTTTCACTTCATGCCAACTTCTGGGGTTAAGCAGCAACCTGTTGTTCTCAAGGATGGGCCAGCTCCTTCTATCCCTAATGGTGGAGAATCCTTGAATGGAGAAGTCGAACTTCAACAAACAGATGGTAGTGGTCATGCGGGGACACCAGATTTTTGATGGCTGCAGATACCTGTCCTGTGTACTTCTGGACGATGTTTTTGTGCTAATATTGCTACTGGTTTTTATGTGATGTACATAAGAATGTAGTTTTGGCATTTTTTTTTATGGTGTTTGCTGGATTATTGCTAGTTCTTGGATGATGAGATTGTAATGTGACATAGCCACCTAGATTAGGTGTAGTGGAAGGTGTTCAAATCATTGTAATGAAGTTGAAGATAAGCAAATATTTACCAAATGTCCAAATGTTCTGATGTTCTTCTTCTAATTAGCGATTCACTTCAATTGGAGAGTCAATAGCTTAGCTGTCACATTTTTTCAGTTTCTAGATGTATGCCTTGAGTGTATTTTTCTTGAAATAAACATGTCAAGTTGAAATTGCTACGTCAAATTCCTCAAAAAAGCTTCATACGAGAACATTAAATTTCTTAAGATAAGCAAATTCATGAGATGCCATAATCTCCATTACATCACATAATGAAATATCTAAGATAAGCAAATTCTACATACGACAACATTAAATTTCAAAACCATCTTCTCATCAACTACATAGTTGGATTATCTTCACTAATCTCTTCCCTTTTGTTTCTCATTCGTATCCATACCTCCTTTTCCCTTGCGGAACGTAATGTTGATAGATATCTCGACGTCCGATTGTTCGATAACTCGAGTACAAGTTTGAACAAACCCGATAGATCTTCGATTTGATGCTCATGCTTGTGAATGGTTGAACAATAGCACCTTAATTCACGTTCATTTCTTACACCACTAGACTGGCCCTCATCTTGTAATGGTATACGTTTGTTGGGCGCAACGTTACTTCACTCGAAAAACCTGCAATCTCTAGTGCAACAAAAGAATAACCGACCAATGTTTGCGGTCTTTTCTACTTCCATCCATTTCATAAAACCATCAGCACAATCTGGATATCTTTGCTTTTTGGGCTTGTCCACAATTGGTGCCCTGGTTGTCTGCAACCATGGCAAATGCCCTTATTCTTTTCTAATCCTAACACACAAAAAAGGTTGGTCAGAAGCAAACATAAGAAACAAAAGGTTCAGTACGTGCTGGTAATTGGAATTCAATTAAAATCAACTGAAATATCCTTTTTCAAATGCTTTCTGCCTCATTTGGTCAGAACAAATAAATAGAAAACTGGGGAAGAGACTACTTGAATAAATAAATATAAACTGGTCAAATGCATCTTTGACTCATATGCATGACGTTTTCATCAAAACAAATAGAAAAATTTAATCAAGCACAAGCAACTGGGGAAGAGACTATTTGAACAATCAAAACTCAACTATTGCTTATTGTTGGATTTTACACTTGGCAACTACTACCGAACTCTAGCATACCACCAGTCTCTTCCACGAACAACAAAGCCATTGATTTCGGAAACTTTTACTTCGAACAACAAATTTAGCAACAATGAAATTAACGTTGTAAAGAGAAGGGAAAATTTTTGAATTACCTCCATTTGCTCTCTCCATTTCAACGGTTTCAAGAATCACCCTTATCGAGCCTTCAGTTTCGATTCAATTTTGTTCAATTTTGAGCTAGGGTTCATAAAATTTGGGAGTTAGAGTCTTCGAGGAGAGATTTGTGGTCAGGGTTTGTTCATATACTTCATCCCATCTCACACTTTCATTATAAAAGACGTGTTTGGGGAGTCATGACGTGGCAATTTAATTCATTGTCAAGGGGTTTAATGGTCAAGTGTGAAAACCTCCATCCACGTAGGCAACAGACATACAGAATTAACACAGTGAGTGATGTAGTGCAATTTTAGTAAGTTCAGTTAGTGATGGGGTGCAACTTAAAGTTAAGTTAGTGAAATGTGACACTTTGTAAAGTTCAGTGCCTGTTGAAACAATTAACTATGTTGTGTGGTGTAGTATTCTACTCTTTAACAGTTTACTTAATTTAGGGTTAAATTTGTAATTTAGTACTGGTGTATTTATTAAAAATTTGTTTTAAATGTCGTGTATTTATAATGTGATTTGAAAAATAAAAAGTCGTGGTAATATAACTATCATTATTCCTCCCACTCACCTCCCATAGTTTTCCACTTTCAAAGTTACAATATCAAAGATTAAAAGTCACGTAAATTGATCAAGTTTCCCTCACCTCCCACAGTTGTTTCACTTTTCCCCAATACCATCATATAAATGTAATAATTTTCCACTTTCAAAGTCAAAAAATGTTCATCAATTTAATGGTGCCTCATGAGTTTATGTGACTAAGACATGTTATTTTCCTTAATTGTGATCTATAAATTCTTGTGATTGTGACATATTTTGATAAACGATTGTAATATAATCATACATATATTCATATGACCTCTAGGTTTGTGTGACCGTGACCGGTAATGTTGTTTAATTGTGTCCTAAGCACATGTATGTGACTTATAAATTTGTGTGATTGTGACCTAGTATGTGATAGCTGAAAATTGGCAATGTTGTAACCAAATTCCCGACCTACTCAAACAAACCTTGCGGGTGGTGCATGATTCCGTTGTTGTTGGGAGGAGGGATCCAGTTGGAATAACTAGGCAAAAATTGAGGTCATTCGGGCGGAGAATGATGGACGGCAATTTTACGGTCTCCTCGAGTTTCTTAATCCAAACGCGCATGACCTCAACGATAACTCTTGTAAAGAAGATGAATCTACATCCACTTCAATAAATCCTACCTAGGTTTTACCATTTTGATCGAAGCAATGGCGAACTTGACCATCGCCATTGAATAATATGTATACATAGACACACACACACACACACACCGAGAGTAAAATCTCCATAAAATATTAATGTTGAGATCGAGAAAATTTATTATTTTAAAGAAGTTATTAATTTATTGATAAATGAATATTTATTTATTTATAAAGTATTTTATACTTTAATAACTTGTATTATATTTTATTATAATACATGTAAAAAGTTTTACAAAAAAACATTGAATTTGGTAAAATTCAAAATTTAATCTGCAAACACACACACATACATACATTAAAGAGTGATGTATATGCATTGGTTTCAAGGTTTAATATCTTGAAAGATTAATTGTTCAAGTAATTCCGGTCTACTCTATAGAAGAATGTCAAGCATCTTTTAAACTATCCTAATGCGATGATGAAATCTCGTGTTGGTGAAGATATTATTCAAGGGTTATTCAATATATTTATCAATGATGATCATGATTCAAAAGATACTTTTGTTTTACCAACCGTTTCTTCGAAAGAGGCATTTCAAGCACTCGTAGCCATAAATATGCCAAATGTAGTATGTGGCTATGTACATTTCAAAAAATTAAGGATGAAGTTGAGTTTGGTTTGGGTGCAAAGAAAAAGCGAAAGCTAGATGCGTATTTTGAAAAAGAAAAAAGATTTTTTTGTCATATTAAAAGTTTTGTAATTTGTATTAGTATGAACTTTTATGAATTTAAGCAATTATTATTTTATATATTCATTGGGCCTTAAAGAATCGCAAAAAAAAAAATAATAATAAATAAATAAATTCTCTTTTATTTTAGCGGGGTTATTAATTTAGTACATTAAACCAAGTCGGGATAGAAGAATTTTATTATTTAATTGAGATTATTACTTTATTAAACATTCATTTAGCGTGATTTTACTGTATAGAGACGATGAAGGGAGTAGGGTGGTTGTGGGTGTAATGTGGGGGCTATATATAGGTTTTCACATTAAAAAAAAAATTAATATTTAAAAAATATAATAAATATATGATTTTCTAAAAAACAAAATTAATGATAATCAAACTTAAGAACCATGTTTTGCCTAACTTTCTCTTTAATTTTCCTTCTCATAAATGTGGTTAGACATTTTTGTTTTCACAAATAATAATTAAATTAAATTTATTATGAATATTTTATTTTATAATTTCATGGATCTATATAATTGGGATAAAATTATTTGAAATTTAATTTTTAAAATTCAAATTCTTCTAATTTCTATTGACCTTATAGTTTTTACTATGATGCGAAGAGATAAAGATAATCCTTCATCTTCATAATTTTGTTCTCATTTCACTTTTCCAGTCACAAAGTATAAAATTTTCAACATTCACTAATCCACCTAATTTAGTTTGCATTTATATTCACATCACAATTTTCATAGCTCAGATAATAAGTAAGAGATAAAGGTCTCATTCATGTTTCTGTAGTCATATATCACTAGTCGCATTTGAACCTTATCGAGGACGAGAAACACCAAAGTCGAATAATTTTTTATGTATTCGTCATAGTTTCATAGGAAAACGAAGTCACGAAGATAAATATGTAAGGTCACATCATATCACATAGGGGATACAGACATTCACAAATATAATTTATACAAAGAGACATAAGCAAATATATTAAAGGCCACAAATAAAATTTTTGCAAATAACATAGCGGATTACACAATGAAGGTTACTAAGTTTGGCATGCAATTTTACTAATCACATGACAGTCGTATTAGAGGTCAAAAGGTATACTAAATAGATATCGATATTTATCTATATTGTTCCAACAAAAAGGGAGATAAACAATGTCAATCCGATCATATAATCTTTTTTTGTTTGTGTACACATATGATTCCATAGATGAGAATGGAGAGAGAATAACTACTTTGCTAAAAGTAAGGATGTGTAGACGTTGGGTTGCTAAATTTTGTGAGGCCCAAACTTTCAGCCAATCTGCTGCAGTTGGATTATGACCGAGACCCAATTTGTTGGCCCAAAACGCTGGTCCAGTAAATGGAAGGATCTGGAATTGGTTGAATACGTTTTCTAGATTTTGAAAACGCGTTTTAAATGGATGAATGACATGTGGCTAAATATGCACCTTTGGATGATAAATTGGCTTTGTTTCATATAAATACTGTGGACGACTTTAGGATTTTCATTTTGAAAATTTAGCAGCTTTCTCTATCGTATGTTTTCATCTTCTCTGTAACTTTTTGAGTGATTTCTCTATATATACTGAGTGATTGTAGAGGATAAATATGGTGTTTTCTCTTGTGTGAGGTTACACGTTCTTGAGAGGATTTTTCTGTAAATTGAGAGAGAGAGAGAGAGAGAGATCTCTAGTTGTGTTCTTGTAATCAAACTTTGCCTATTTTTGGTGGTGCTAGTGAATTTGAGCTTAATCCTAACGGATTTTCAACATGGTATTAGGCGTTAGATAGCGGTCGCCAAACCTCTCGGGCCTTTGGCCTAAAATTCTTTTGTGTTCTTGAATTTCTTGTTTTCTGCTTTGTGTATTTTTGGGTTCAAAATGTTGAGTTGTTGATTCAGTATATCTGGGACCAACAGTGGTATCAGAGCGAGAATTTTTTTTATCCAACTTTTCTTAAAAAAAATATCTTGATTTGTTTTGACTGACATTTTTTCTGTTTTTAAGTAAACGTCATATCTGAGGCAATCTGTTAATATTTTTTGAAGTACTTTTCTTTGATCTAAACCTCGAGTTGATTATTGGCACTTTCGAGTATTTTTGGTTCGCAGCTCTTGTAACTAATTTCTAACCCTTTTTTCAAAGAACTGGTTAAAGTTTTCTCCAAAATCCCCCTAAATTTACCTTTGTCTAGGTGTCCCTGAGAGAACCCTAGAATCTCAAGGAATTAGGTCTTTAGTTAAGAAAATTAAAAACGTTTTATTGGTTCTTGGAATTTATATTCTACTACTTTGTGTGTGCTATAATATCTTGTTTGGGTTTAAATTCATATACATGTTTTGAAATGTTGCATGTTGTGAATGTTTTGTGAATAATTTGAAATCATTTGTATT
>CAIGRP010059381.1:0-19567 GCA_903798385.1 Fraxinus cuspidata | reverse complement strand
ATATATATATATATATATGCGTTAAGCACAACCTTTTTCCTTGATGTTATGTGTTGCCTTGCTTTCCATATTTTTATCCTTGTTGCCGACCATTTATTGTTAAAAATGTATTTATCCTAAGTTATTGACCCTTGAAAAACAAGCAAAAAAAGACTGAAACCTTTTATGTTTTCCCTGCTACCTTTCTCATATTAAAGTGTCAAAGCTTGAACTCGAAGCCAATTGGTTATAAATGAGAGGAATACAGTATTTGGTTGCTAGTGTTGAGGCTTTGACTATAAAAAGGTTATTTTAAATTTGCTCATTAATCCGTTCATGAAGCATCCTCCATACTCAAATGAAAAATAATCCATACTAAAACCTGAGCCAACTTTCCTCAAAGAATTTGACGCATTCGGATAAGAAATAAACGATAAGCAAATGGTTGATACCTCTATTATCGAACAACATCCATGCTGACATAACTGTGAACAAATGATTAAGAATTTATTTGTGGCCTAAAAAGTCGAGCTACAATAGCTTATTCTGGGAAAAAAAAAGGATGTAATGATGCCTGAGTTTTCCAAATCTTCCTTTAGCTGAATACTTGATTATGGGTTGCATAAATATTTATCAAATGTATGATACTTCTTAAATAATTGTCTAAATATTTATCAAATTTATATTATTCCTTATATTTAACTGATATCGCGGAATTTGTTAAGCTTGACTGGTGTTTTTTGGTTGGTAATAATGTGCTTGCGACAATCATAAGAAGCTTTTGACTCATTTGAAATTCAGTTAGTGTTTTTATTTTTTGTTCTGCTTCTTTTATCTGTCTTTTTATTTTCATCGGGATGTGCGGGTTTGTTAAATAAGTTCAGTTAGTCCTTTTCATCAGTATCCAGTGTCTGATCAGCAAAAAATTATTATTTCACTAATCAGATTTTGTTGATTGTAGCTAATGCTATGGTTGGACCACGAACATGGATAGGAGGAATGTTTAGACGCTCCAGCAATAAACGATCTAGAAGCGGAAAATTTCTTGACTACACTTTAAGTCATATTCAGGTACTTTGAAAATTTGATTGATTAATGAGATTTCTTGCATTTCATTTTGCATCCAAATTTTTAATAGTTTGTCGCATTAAAGAGAAATTGGTTTTTATGTTTATGTCTATTGGTCTGCCTAATCTTATATGCATTGTAATAATAAATGTAGATCGTGATTTTTTTATGATAGCTTTTGTTAGCCCCTTCCAGGGAACTATTTCTTGGTAGTTAGTGTATAAAGATGAAGATCGTTGAATCTGCTGAAGTATGGGTTTTCTAATCTTCTTTGACTTCTAGTACTTCTTGACCTAAGTTGCAAAGTTTGAAATGCTAGCAGGAACAAAGANTCTTCTTTGACTTCTAGTACTTCTTGACCTAAGTTGCAAAGTTTGAAATGCTAGCAGGAACAAAGACTTCGAACATTTCAAGAACGATTAGGAGTGCCTTTTGATGAGACTCGCCTTGATCATCAAGTATATTCTCCATCCTTGTTTCCCATGATCTCGATAATTTAAATAAAAAGGAAAAAATGGATACCACTTCAGTTCTATGACTATAACTACATAGTCTACATGTGATGAGGACTCCACAAGTCTGAGACTGTGTTCTGATTTATACAACTCATCTATTTGCTAGAAATAGACACTACTCATCCATGTAATATTTCCATAGCAATTAAATTCTGAGAGGTGCATTCATTTGTATTGTCAAGACTTACTCTAGTTACAAGTTACTTGTTCACATCAATATAATTTTTTTTCCTACTGCCAGGAAGCTCTCCGAACCTTGTGGGATGCTGCCTTTCCAAATGTTAAGCTTAGAGGTCTAATCTCCGAGCAGTGGAAGGATATGGGGTGGCAAGGAGCTAATCCATCAACTGACTTCAGGTGCACTGCCACATTTTTTATGCTAGTTTTACATCCCATGTCAGTATGAGTGTTAGGTCATTTTGTTCAAGAGTTGAGAGTAAATTTAGCGCTACTGACATTATTTAGGCAGGCACTTCCATTCATACAATTCTTCTTTGAATTCTCAGTTTGTATTATTATATGTTTCAATTATTATATAGTTCACATTCAAAAGAAAGTGATCTAAACCAATATACAAACATTTTCTAAAACTGCAAAACAGAATGACCAACAACATTAGCTCATATGCTATGTGTGGATGTACTGTGTGCTCCTTTTCTCTTTCCTTCTTTCTAATAATGCAATAAACATAGCTATATTTTTATTTTTCTGGAAAATTCTGAAATTTTGAACTATTGTCTCATGGTGCTTACTCATTGGCCTTAGGGGTTGTGGCTTCATTTCGCTTGAGAACTTGCTATTTTTTGCCAAAACTTACCAGGTATGATTGATCCGCTGCTGCTTCCAAGATCAAGGATAGTTCTGTATGATGTTAAATATCTTCAATTTGTGTGGTTTGAACTCCAGGAAGGATTGAGTTTACTGATATTGTAGTATTTGAATTAAAGGCTCCTTTTCATCGGTTACTTTTCAAGCAAGGTGGAAAACGTGCAGACTGGGAGTACCCATTTGCTGTTGCTGGCATTAATATTACATTTATGCTGATTCATATGCTGGATTTATACTCAGGTACATCAATCACACACTTAAATGTACATTATGTAGATTCTTTGTTTTTGATTTTCTTAACACGATGAATTGGTTAAGAGTTTCCTTGTTTTCCATGTCAAGTGTTAATTCATTTTGGGTGCACGATGCTAATGGTTATGGCGGTTAGTATAAAAACTTGTGTAATTTGAACTCTGATTCGCTATTGAAGCAATCTGAAAATTTAATATTAAGGAGGCATGCATGCCCCTGAAAAATTGCTATTCTCAATTCTACTCTCTTATGTTGGTACTCACGATCAGCTGATCAGGTAAGGTAAAAAGAATTGGGCCAGATATATATATATATATTTTTAATTCATTAGATTGCATTCATTAAATGCAACCATAAACAATGAATAATGCTACCAGTGACAAAATTTTCTATAGTTGATGATCAAATTTCTGTGGGTCAAAGTCATTCATGGACCGAAAATTTCGGTTGAAAATCAGTCACAAAAAGACTGACTCAGTAAAACTTACTTGTCAGAAACCAGTTGGTGATTATCTTTAAACCTTCAGAGAGACTATATTTTGGGGAATGTTAAATTTTAATTCTTGTTCCGCCCTAATCATAGTGTGCAGTTATCCTGTTAACCACGGATAAACCTATTATTGGGCATGTGGAATTATTTCTAATAAAGGAGTGTGTATTGGGCATTGATACATGTCCAAGGTATTCGTGTTATATAAAGGATTCATTAGAGGATCCTTTTTTTATGCAAGAGACGTATAAGAAACTTATTTTTCTTGAAAACCTTCAACAGAGAATGAACCTCTATAAATATGTGAGTACTTTGCTTGTTTTTTGATCGTTGGTTTCTGTTATTATTGCTCTCGAACATAGGAGTTTGGGTTTAATCCCATGACAGTACGAAGGGTCAGAGACTCAGAGCTACGTCCTTTTTACTGTTTTCACTTGCATATCTACTAACAAGGCTATCATTTTGGACTATATTTTCTTCAATATTATCAATATGGAATGGAAGCTAAGAGCTAAAACGGTGATCTGACCATTTTCTTTTCTTTTTTTCTTTTTTTCTTTTTGCAGCAAAACCTAAATGTCTTCCGGGCCTTAATTTTGTTAAAATATTAGAAGGTAAAGTGCTTAATGTTTATTACAGTTACTTCCTTTTACCACTGAACGTACGCTTCCATGTTACTGTCTTATCTTACTGAGAGAAATTTTACTCATATGAGTGCAGAAGACAAAGAGGCATTTGATGTCTTATACTGTATAGCATTTGCAATGTTGGACGCTCAGTGGCTTGCCATGCGTGCTTCATATATGGAGTTCAATGTACTTTCTGTCTGTCTGTCTGTCTCTCTCCCCCCGTGTGTGTGTGTTTGTGATGTGCGTATATATCTTTCTGCCACACACTGAAACATGTAGATTATGACAAATCTTGGTGCTTTAAGACAGTTTTGGTGATGAATTGCTTGCTAAAAGGTTCACCATCACGAGATATATTTTCTTTGTCAAGGAAATAAACTATAAATCTTCATGGTGTTGTTTTTTCCCGAATTGCATTCCAACAGTCATCAAACAACATAGGACTTGCATTTACACCTCTGGTAGAAAATTTATATTTGGTTGCCGATCACCATGAATTTTGGCTAAGAAGTTTACTCGTATTTCAACTCAACAATTAATGATTTTAATCAATAAGGTTTGGAAATTGGATGTGCTCTAAAAGGAAATCTGTTATTGTATGAGAGTCGGCCACTCTTGATGCGGCTATGTGTTGTGTATGAGATGTTAATAATCGGCTTTTTTCGTCTCATTTGCTTAGGAGGTTCTACAAATAACAAGGATACAACTAGAGAGAGAATTGTCTTTAGAAGATGTTCATAGAATGCAGGACCTCCCAGCTTACAACTTGTTCTATCAGTAATTTCAGTTAGTCCAAACATTAGAAGTAGTAGAATTCTCCTATGTAAGTTTTTTATACTTGTACATTTATTGTGAAATCATGATTCAGGATTATGTTATCTTGAAATTAATTTAACAGAATGCATGTATATTTTTTTTCATTCTTTATATCTACTATAAATTTGGTCTAAATAAGCTCAGGAGCCCCATTTTTGCAAGATATTGTATTTTGGAATATTAATTTTCTGGAGAATGTATGATTAAAAAAAAGATTTTTTTTCGATTTATGTGTAAAATTATTTTATAAAAGAATATATGGTTGAAAATGAGTTTTGAAAAAAAAAATATTTTTGAAAGAATGGGGACCAAACATAGGATGAGTGCAAGGTCCACATGTTTTTACTTGGACATAATCTTGGAACAACAAAATGGTCCATTTGGCTAGTCCGACCATTATTGATTCTTTTGTGTGTTTTTAGTTTTACAATGCCAAGCGTAAAGAAGGGGACATCAAGTTGGGATCAGCATACTATGTACAATCATGTTACATATATACTTTCCTTTGCATTTTTATTGACATTCTTTTACATGGATTCATCAAAACCATTAATTTTGAACACGTCTATTACTTCATTGCACAGATTTCTTCCATATAGACGAGGATGTCAACAAAGATGTCATGGATTGTGTACATTTAATATTATTGTAATATTTATTGTTGCTACAAAATTGGGGGTCCTATTCGTACAAAATGAAAATACGTAGAGTGCCATCCATTTTTAAGGTCCACGTAGAATTGAAACATTAATTTTAGTAACGATGGTCAACTGCATGACCAATATTGAAAGTAAATTAAAGTTATGATATATGTTTACATAAAATTAAAATTGAGTGATCCAATTGAAATATTATTAGAAGCTCAGTGACCAAAATTGAAATTATTCCCATTGTGAAAAGATAACGACGCAATAAATGCATTCCCCCGCGTTTGCTTTCCCCAAAATCTGCACCCTTCTCCATAAAGTAGTTGGGATTATATCCATTAGCCACCAAAAATTAATTCAATTGGAGCATGTTTGGCTATGCTTAAAAAAAAGTAAAAAGAGTTTTTCTTGTTTCTATACGTGTGAGTAAGAGCATTTACCTTCGTATCAAAAAGTAACTTAATTATAATTTTTTCTACCTAGTCTTTTTTTTTTTTTTTGGCAAAAAATCATGTCTCCGCACAAATTATTTTCATATAATACGTTCATTTAGTTATGCAAAATTACTATAGTGTTCATTTGCCAAGAAATACTGAAATACCATAATTTTTATTTAGTTGCAGCACTTTTCAATTATATTGAAATTTTTAAAATTATTTTTATTGTCACACTTAAGTAATTATTTTTTCAACAAATTTTTGTACTCAACTTTTTATTAATAGCAAATTTTATAGCTAATCAAGATTTTCATATATTAAGATCGTGTGAAAATAGTGTGGCATAATATATGCTCATTAGTTTAAAGCACGATATTAAAATATTTGGATATAAAAGATTATCAGAGACGAGATATGATAAGAGTTCAACAAAAAATGAGAAGACTTGAGTGCCGAGAACTTTTAATTTGATGAGACTCATTAGATGCTCGAAATCCACGTGTATCTTTTGTTAACTTTGTTAAATTTAATGAATATTATTGGAGAGTTCAAAATTCTTAAAAAAAGGAGGAGGAGAATTTAGGAATACTTTTGAAGAGGGAAATGGAATATTTATCAACATATAAAAACTTTATTGGTTAATTACTTACTTTAAAACTTACTTATGTACTTATTAGTAAACTTTATAAGCTTAGCCAAACAAGCTCCAATTATATCTCTCACGCGCACACAGAAAACAAAACACGAAGTCAACGTGTCCTGACCTTTGCCACCACATTTACCCTCTCAACACAAGCAATCATTTATTTCAATTTCTTCCACATTGATTTGCCATTACATCCTAATCTTAGAAAAACATCCTTTACATTATTTGTACCTGTTTTGCTGATGCGGGTTTCGCGTGTTGTTCTTGTCGGTTGATCCATTGCCTTGTCGTGGAAGCAGTTTCTTCTGCATTTTTCATCCTGTTTAATGAAGTTCGGCGGTGCTCCTTCTCCTTTTCATTCCTCGAATTCTGTTGACGATAAAATACAATTATTATTCTTTTCCACAGGTATCGATCTTTCTTATGTTTTTTCTTGATTCATTTTTTCTCAAGTAAATTAGTGAATGGTTCTTTTGATGGAACAGTTTTGGTTGATGTTAAATCGAGAGAGAAGCGAGGATTAAACTGTAACGTTACCATTGATGGGGAACGATGACAATGGGCGTTGTGTATTTCCCTTGACAAGTTTACAAATTGGGTAAATTACACTCTATTTCTTTTTCTCTATTGCCCAGGCGTAGCTGTTTATTATATGTTTTATTTTGATGTATGAATGAATTGGAATCTTTTGCTTGCTACATAAAATTTATGTTAACGCCAGCTTACAATTTCATGATGTTACCAGTTTCTGTATATGCTATGAAAAAACTATGATTTCTGATTAAATGATCACACAAGGCAGTTCTTAGCTGTATTTTGTTAGTTTGAAGGTGAACAATAAATTAGTAATTCTAGTTTAAATATTTCCAAACGGAGCCAGTATATCAACAATTAATAACTTATTACACAGTAACCTAAGGAATTAACAAAAATTGTTCTAAATCTTTAATTCCCCTGGAAATGCAGGAATGGAGTCTCCTTGCGAAAATGTAAATTTGAGACTCCGTGACAGTTTGATTCAATCTTTGCCTGCCTCCCCCAATTGGATGTTGGATTTGGTACTACAACTAGAAGACCTCACATTCCCTTCTCCTTGCTCCTCCTTTCTTTCTCTCTCATGTTACTAATAAGGTAGTTTAACATTACTTCTCTCCCCCTGTCCCATGAGAGAAATAACAATCAGATGAATTTGAAGTCTCTTTTTATGAAATTGCATAACCGAACATCATATAGTTTAGTGAATCGACAAAACTAAATGATTAATGTAGTTATATATGTTACTTACTTTAACTGCATGAAAAAAATAGGAAGTCCAAAAAGAGAATTGTTCTTTTCTCCTTTCTGCTGGACAGTTCAAATCTCAATTTTGTACCAAGTACCAGTTTTCAGTTAGTTATGACTTCGCCCTGCCTCTTAGTGAACAGAGCCTACAAATGGAGATGCAGGGAGGACGTGTGTTCTAGGCTCATTACGCTTTTAAGTTCCAACTAGCAACGATCGAGATCTTATGGTCCTGTTATGTGTCTTCTTGATTTCAAGATCATTATCTCCTGCGTCATCTATATCTTTTTGGTGGATAACTGCTGTTCTTTCTGAGGAAACTTTGCATGAGAGTTCTGCAATTCTTCTTGTAAAAATTTTATGACTCCCTTTATGGTTGCTTTCCAGATTTATCTTTATCTAGAAATACAATGGTTCCTGACTATCAGGTTAAAAAATAAAATTTAATTATGTTCTTCACTAGTTTAGTCTAGTCTAAAATACCCTGCCAATAGAAATGGGAGAATTCAACTGTGGATGTAGAGATTGATTATTGAACATTGTTAGATGGTGCATGAGAGGTTCCAGGGGTAATGGTTGTTTGATGGGAATGTGAAAATCTTGTCTACTTAAGTTATCGTCGCTTGGATAAGCATATTTAATTGTGGAAATCGTGGATGCTGTTCAACATCTAAACTTTGGTACAAGTTTTCGCTGAACTGGAGGTGGAGAAAACAGAACACAAGGAGGCTACAGATGTTTAATTAATTTTTGAACTGTTTTTGCTAGCATCTAATTGGGCTTCTCTTCTGATTCCATATTCCCATATGCAGAGACTTTTTCTTTTTTTTTTTGTGAGGATGAGATATCCATTCCCTCTTGATTTTTCTTATGCCTAAACAGATTCCATGATGAACGGAATTGTTAATTTAAACCTTTTTTGTATCTTTTTACGTTCGACTTGTGTTTAGATGTCAAATCTTTCTTTGCTTTGGACTTGGAGTAAATAGTTGTTATATTTTTACGTTTTTAAAATGATTATCAAGCTTAATGCAATATGTCTTACAGGGATTTGCAGTCCTACCTTTCACATCTTAATCTATATCTGGCCACTGAAAGTAGAAAACTCTATATCTTGGTTGACAACCGGCCATGGTTGAAAGATCTTGGTTCCAAGCCTACGCACTTTTGGCAATTGATGGTCACTAAGGTAGCTGGAAACATCTGTCTCAGTCTAGTTAGCAAGAATGTGTATCTTTGTAACATTAACACTAATACAATTTTTAAAATTACTTGTTTTGGAAAATGTGACAGTCCAGGATGTCTCCCTTCGCGAACAGCAGAGGGAACAAGGAGAAAAAGGTGACAGGTGAATTTTCAGAGTTACCTACTCCTTCAAAATCAAATTCAGGCAAATCAAAGAAGTTCAAAAAGTGGTTATCGTTGACTGATGCTGCAACGTTATCCCGGAAGAGGGCTTTGCTTCCTGTAAAGAAGCTTAGGAACTCTTTGATTTTTAATAGCAAATTGCATAGAACCTTGTACGGCTTTATTGTGTTTGAGATCGCATGGAGTAATGTGCGTGGCATCAACTATTTTAACGAGCTTCAGGTGGCTACTTGTTACGCTGTTCATTTTATGTTGTCCTTAGCACTCTACAACACAAATTCTGAGTTTTGAAATAACTTCATGACATGTGCAGACTGATACATCACTGGCAATAGAAGCTAAATTCACGAGAAGATGGGAATTCGATAGTATAGATCAAGCTGTCAGATGCATGTCTTCATGGTTCCCTGGGACACGCAATGAACAGACTCTTTTGAAAGATTATTTGGACACTACAATAGGTATTCTTTCTCACGTATGATTTAGTATTGATGGGACTTAAAGCGCTCATTTTGTATGGTGTTTGTACCTGGATATCAGAGTCTGGATGATTCAGTCAACACTATATTTGGTCATCACTATATTTTGTCATGTATGAGTCTCTTATGTCTATTTATGTGTAATCGTAAATTTTGAGCTACACTGCTTTTACTTGATCTTCCTCGGCATACACGTGAGATTTTATGCAAATGATATTGTTGTTTCATTTTCTTTTTATAATACGAAATGAAAGATTAAGTCAAGGGCTTCCATGCATTTGTCCACAAATGAAATCAGTTCTATTAACATGTTGTATGTGCACCGTAGTGGAGGGGTATTGCTTTATTGAATTAGGTCCCAGGCATGTACAACCTCATGTTTATAGAAGCCAGAAATGAAATTTTATAGTTGTACTGGTGATCATTGTTTCAAGGGTTTTAGGTATGTGGTGGGGGCTCATGCATGTTTTTCTGCAGGCTAGTCATATGCCTTTGGCACCAGTGGATCACTTGCATTTTCTTTTTCCTTTTTTGAATGAGGTCACCCGCATTTTCTGTTGGGATGTGTGATGTCTAATTAAATGGAAAGTGCCAACAAGTTAGCAGCCGCATATTTTGGAAGGCAGGCTATTCATGTGTGATTGCGGATTCCATAGTAGCAGTGGTTCTAGCTCTACATTATCCAAGAGCCTTTATTATAGACTCAGTATGCTTTCAAACTCGGAGAGAGAGTTTGTAATTGGAATTTTGGATAATGTATGCATTGCCTTGTAATGGTCCTGGAACAATGGTGTGACACATTTTATTTTATTTAACTTTCGGACTTTTTGCAAAATTTTAATTATATTGGCTGAATTTGAGATGGTTACAGGGGAGATTTTCCATGATGCTCAAGATAATTTTCCGAGGTCTACCAATGTGGATAATGATGACAGTGTTAGTGGTGATGATTCTCCTCTCTGTCCTAGTTGTTGCACTGTATATTCAGAAAACGTGGAAAATAGAACAAGTGGACAGCATACACCACCTCCCCCTGAAGTCCCTTACAAGAGAAGGAAAGTTATGAAGTTTATTAATAGTGATGTTGACCTCGACATTTATTCTGAAGAAGTAGACTCTGAAAGTGTCCGAACACCAATACATTCTCCAACCTCATGTGCAAGTGAGTGGGAGGACAAAGTTGAAGCTACCCAGTACAGGGATGTTTTAATATTACTTCGATTCAATGATCGAGACCTTCCTTTTAAATTGAAGGAAATAATTGTGTCTGACTTGCGGTTACTCACTCTACTTGAATCTGGGCTTCCATCTTGGGTAATTTTTGTTCAATCTTACCCGCTATTTTGCCATCTGTATCGTCCATGGATGTGCCCTTTGGCAAGATTTTTATATGTGCTTATTTCAATTGTTACTGTCCTCATTGGATTCTATGACCTGTACAAAAACGTACCAGTTCTCAAGGCAACGGCTTCTAGTTTGTTCGGACCCCTATTTGATTGGATAGAGACCTGGGAAATGATTTCGAGGATAAAATATTTGGGAACTATGTTGTTTCTTCATAATTTTCAGAAGGCTGTTCAGTGGTTTCTTATGATGGCACGAACAACGCGGTCGTTTCTTTCAATATTTCCACAGCCAATGGTAGAACCTCTTGTGGAGATATTGGATTTCTTCCTTCCTCTTTGGAGTATGGGTATACAACTTGCAGAGAGTTTCTTGTCAGTAATTTGGACTGTGGTGGAGTCTTCTTGCACAGTAACTGGAAAGTTTATCGAGATTCTGCTACTTCCACTGTGGTATATCCTCTCATTATTTTGGAATGTTGGTAAGTTTAAAGATCCATGTTATTAAATTTATATTAAACTGAAATCTAGAATTGATAAGATCATTAACATTGTATTTTATTTCACATATTGTGTTGGGTTGCAGCTACATCCATCATATGCCCTATATTCTGGATTATCTGGGAAATACTCTATGCTCCATTCCGTTTTGTCCTTGGATTGTGTAGCCTTGTGGCTTTCATATTTAGTTCCACATATGAGTTGGTTGGAGATATTTGTATGTTTATGAGCGGTATCTTTCAGTTCTCTTCAAATGTTGAGTCAACAGTGAGTTCATATGAGGTTTCGATGTGGCGTTCTCTTTGGAAAGACCTTTTCTCACAGGTTGGTAATTATAAATCTTTATCTGCCAAATTAAATATCACGTATGATTTTCATACCAATGTTTTCTTTTGTATTAGGTTTTCCGTGCTCTCCGCAGCATTCTTAATGGTTTTATGGTCTTCTTCACAGCCTGCAACAGGCACCGTCTAAGGTAGGATTCAGGCCTCTGGTTTTCCTCCAGTGATCTCACTTATCTTTGATTAACAACTATGTAATCTTTTCAAGATGTGCCTCTATGCAAACAAGAAAAAATAATGTTTACATCACGATAATATAAATCAACTCCATAACCTTCCACAAAATATGTCGTGCTATTTTGTTGATACACTTTCACCTTAATTGTCCGCAATTTATGAAAACAACATCCTGTTTTCCTGGAAATGAAATAACAGTTTAATCATAAATCTCCTCTTCCCCCACCTATCCCACCCTATGCACACACGCACACGCACAAGCACGTGCACTAATCTTTCTTCATTTTCTTAGCTATGTAGATGTCTTTGACCATGTGGAACTGAATGTGGTGATGTTCATCCTTTGACCTGGCAATGATTCTTTTAAACAGCTGAATATGTTTGATCCTTGTGAAACTCCTCCTCCTCATTCATGACCATAGTTAGAAAATGGTCTATTTCATCAGGCCTAAGAAATGTTGAAGATATAAATATAAGCATGTACTCCCTGCTCTGAGTGTCTAATTCTTCTGGGAGTCAAGAGTCTGTACATGTTAGATCATTTCTGCAGTGCTTGTGTCTAAAAGCTGCTTACAGAGACCATGAAATAAATAGTCCCCTTCTCTTTTGGATGAATGGGTAAATTAAATCAAATAAAAATATAGTATTTGCTTTTCATAGCTTAAGCTTTGAGATGAGGTAGTCAGTCGGAAAAATCTAAGTTGATTGGATAGTGATCCTAGGAGTTGAGTTAATGAATCATTAGACTCGGCTATCATTCATATTTGCCAAGTTTTAAGGACATTCCTAAGTGACAATCAAAAAACTACTTGCGTAATCCTTTCTGTCATTTTCTTTTCCTTTTATTTTATTTATTTTTTTGGTATAAACACACCTGATTAATTTGCTAATTTCCTTTCTGACCTTTATTCAGTTATTGATTCCTTTGTCTTCTATCTAGGTTATCATTCTTCTCTGAATGAACATGTTTCTGCTTTCTCTGCTGTTTTCATCTACTAATACAATTTCATAAAATGTATTTTCATGTGAATTATTGGTTATATTCCCCCTATTTAAAGACCATTTAGGGAAAAAAAATACATATGTATAAATCAGGGAGGGAAAAGTGAGTGCAAATTCATCATCGAGAAGTGTACACAACTGTAAATCAAGAAGTGTACACATTCATTATCCATCTATTCGTCTCTTGTTAAAATTAATAGAATCAGTTGTAGTTTAACTTCTTCTTTCTCACTTATGGCTTTGCAATCTTTAGTAATCGTGCAGATTCTTTAAGTTGCCATTTTCTTCTTCTTAACTATAATCCGTTAGGCTTGTTGAAGAGTTCTTTCGTGTGCATTTTTATTGAGGAACGAATTTTTTTATCTAACTGCTTTTTTTCCCCATAACGTTGAATTGCAGCATATATAATCATGTGAAGGAGTTTATCCTAAAATTATCACGTTCTGCCAATAGAACACGGTCTCAAGAAAATAAGCACCGAAGGAGGCCTGGAGCTCAAAAAACGAAGTAATTTTGTCATAGACAGTATCTTTTTGTCTTTTTTTTTTTTCCTTTCAGAGTGCAAGTGTATACATCTGTATATAGGAGAGGAAGCTAAACAAAGACTAACCAGCAAAGAGTTTTTGTAATTTAAATATAGAATATGTATGCTAGATTAGTCCTTATAAAGTGTTAACATTATCCAGCGCTTAAATTAATGTGGAGGGGCTGAAGCAACAAGTAAAAGTCTCTCTGTTAGCAATATTCACTATCCTTGTACGGTAATAATGGCTTTTCCTCAATGTAAAGTATCAATTCCAAAGCAGTAGTAGGATTTGTTGAAATTTTGAACTGTCATTTACTTTAGTTGTAAACTAGAATAAGCTTTGACGATGTCTGCAACTACAGGGAAGTTATAATGAGTGTTATTACCCTAAAACCTTGCTTGAAAGGGGAGTGTCTCCAATAAGTGTTCATAAATCCACTAGGTGGGTTTTCACAAGTGATGTATCAGTCTATGTTTCATAATTGGGCGACTCTGAGAAATTAGTCTTCTACTGAAAGTAGTACGATTGAGTTAGTGTTCATAACTTTGTACTTTAACGTTGTCAAGATGTCACGTTTAATTTTCTTCGAACATGTGGTAATTTTCATCATGTAGGAGTAATACCTTTTTACTATGGTGATAGATAAACGATTGAATGAGTGAGCAATTGAACCTTTTTATTTTTGCACTGAGTAAGGTTCTGTTTGAGATTAATTTTAGAGCTTAAATCTTGATTCTCCAATGATGAGAAGTTGTTTTAGATGTTTGGTATTTAAAAAAAAAAAAAAATGGTTATAGAAGATTTTGTACCATGTTATCTATAATTAAAATACTATTTTAACCCTATTTAATTATATTAATTCCTTTTCTATTAAGTGTTTATTTATATTCCAAAAACAAATTGATAAAACTAAATTTAGAGTCTCATCAATGTAATTTAATTTTATAAAATCAACTGTGCTTTTGTTTTGCAATTTTATAAATTTGAGATTTAATATATATTTTTAGTTTTCATTTTAGAATAGATATAATGAATACAACATTAGAATAATATTTGACAATATTATATATTGTTGTAAAAGTAAACGATAATAATAATATAAAATCACATGGTTAGAATCAATATCCATTTTAATAACTACATCGATCTTACAATAAATTACTTCATTAATCGAACATTAAAGTGCAGATTTTGATACACAAAGCAATTCTAAAACAAAGTTTCTTCAATGAAACAAAAGCTGATTGTTTTTTTTTTTTAAAAAAAAAAGCGAATCAAGTAACAACGTAAGACTAACCCATGAACGTAGATATAGTTGCATCATGTTTGAGCCCCATTTTTTTTAAATTCATTTTTTCTCAAATTTATTTTCAATTACATATTTTTTCAATAAAATCATTTTGTACATAAACTCAAATTTTATTTTACTTTTTAATTACACATTTTCAAGGAAAAACTATTATTACAAAATTTATTTCTAGTTAAATCTACCAATGGCCACCCAACTTTATATTTAGTGTCATTATGGCAATCTAATTTGATTTTATTTCATCATGGTCATTCAACTTTATATTTAGTGTAACCATGACTATCTAATTTGATTTTATTTCACAATGTCTACCTAATTTTATATTAAGTTTCACCATGGCCCCCCAATTTCTTCACCATTTTTACTAATTTTAAAGGGATAAAATGACAACTTTGTATTATATGTATAAAATAACTTTTTAAAAAACAAAAATAAAAGTTTTTTTAAATAACTTTTTATTTTATTTTATTATTCTAAGTAACTTTTTTTTAAAAATATTTTTTAATTTTATTTTAAAAATGTTTTTTAAAAGAAGTTTTTATTTTTTTTATTTTTCGAAGTAATTTTTTTTTAATTTTTTATTTCATTTTATTTTTTTAAGTAACATTTTTTTTAAAAAAAATAAGTTTTATTTTATTTTTTTAAGTAACGTTTTTTTAAATTAAATTAAATTTTTGTTTTTATTTTTTATTTTAATTTATTTATATATAATACAAAGTTACCATTTTACTCCTTTTATAATTATGAAAAAGAAGTTGAGTGATCATGATGAAACGTTATATGAAATTGGACGACCATGATTAAATGAAATCAAATTTCGTGATCATGATAACACTATGTATAAAATTGGATACATAAGTATTTGTGGGCCCTCGAAAGAACCTTGCTATATGTATATCAAGGTTTACATAATGTCACATGGCACTCTATCATTGGACAATTTAAAACATAGTCAACATTTTTATCTAATCATTTCCCTCTAACTCATCTTTTGGCACTGCTTTTAGATCGTCCTTTCTGCACAAATAGCATAATTGGCCTTCAAAATGTGTGGAAAAAAAAAGTGGTTTTAGTGTTTATAAAGAGTTGATACATGAGCAAAATAGGCTATATCTCCTAAATAAGGAAACAAAAAAAAAAAACTCAGCTTGTCTAGGATGTGATTGGAAAAGCGATCAAGGTAATTTTAGCGGTAGCACTCTCTGGTTCTACAAGCAAAAAACAACTTCAGTTTGTAAAACTGAATTAAATGTTACTCGTAAAGGACATAAACTAGCTACACTTGCTAAAACCAGATGACTGATAGTATGTTTCCAAAATTTTCTGCAATGTTTGGAGCTTATGGTTTTAATTCTTGGTAAGGATGTAAACCTATCACGTTATGTTGATGATTTTTCCATTATAAATCTAGCTTTAGCCCTTCATATTCAGTTCCATTCTGGTATTCATATATCCTTGATTCATGCATTAGAAGTTTCTTATGCTTGAATCTTGTCTGATTGTGCTAAATTATAATATGTGTTGCGTCTCATGTATACACATGCTGACATGTTTGACATGCTGGAATATCTTGTTTTCAGACTTATTGCTCAAATCAATCAGGCCATTGGAGCTTCAGGTGTTGTAAGCCAGGAATGCAAATCTATTGTTGCCCAGTACGGGAAAACCATACTTGAATTTTGTTTCGTTTTCTTCAAATTTTCGGAGGACGTACTGCTTCACCTGTATCTGGTGATGAACTGTGCAGAATATTATAAGATGCTATTCTGCTTATTGAGATTTGTAAAATTTGTCTGAGAACCTGAATTTCGCACTTCATGTTGGTGTTTACAGGCAGCGCCCCAAAAAAATTGTTCCAGAATCGGGTTATCTCTTCTGATGATGTTAGGTTAGATTCAAGTTGTTCCCTGGGTTTCTTATCATCCATGTTAGACATCACAGTGATCTCGTGGTATTTTGCCGTTATACTGAAAATTATAAACACTGATCACCTCCTAATTTGAAACTTGAGTTTGTCCAGCTTGATTATTGAGAGTGTGGTGGACAAGAACAACAAAAAGGCTTCTTATGGTATGCACGACGAGATGTGTACTGCTTGTGAGATGGCAGTTGTATGGATGCAAAATCAACTTATACGGAATCAAACCGAAGAAAAAATTATGGATTATATCAATCAGGTAAGTGACTTGCACCTTCAGGCTTTTAGACTTCTGTTTGGTACAATACTAGATAGGATAGGAGTGGACAATATAATAAACACGATTTTAGCTTATATTTCTTTCTTACTACTTTTCAATACTACTAATCCTCCCTCAAACATGCCATTACAATGTTGCTTATTTGTGTTCTGAAGCCCGTATTTTCAAATTTCAACGACATCTCTGTGACCGACTGCGCAGTCCAATGGGAGAATCAGCTGTCAACTGCAGTAGCCTTTCTTCCATGCCCAATGATACCTTTACCATAGGTGGTAAATTGTTTGATCTCGTCCCTGAGCAGGTATGTAGAATATGTTTTTCCCATCTTACATTACATGTGCTTTTCTTTGTTTAAAAAGTTGCATATCTTCTAATATTAGGTATCCATAATCTTTCAGTGTGCCAGTACAACTAAAGAAATTGGTAATTGGATAGTAGACATAATTCAAGAAAAACTTGTTAGACTATTAATGATATGTAATCTTTGAATAACAGTGCTTACAAATATTAGTCATCCAAAAAGGATCTAAAATTCTAGTACTGCATCTCAATCATCTATTATTATCGCATTTCTTTCGATTACTCTTTCGAATTACAAAGGTCAACAATGTTCGTCCTTAATGTTTGTGGTTATTGTTGCTACCAGTAAATCCTTCAAGTTGATGAAGGTGATGTAGCACAGTGTATTAGTGGATTTACAGCCTTAGACGTGCCCCCTCCTCGTGGCTCCTTGTGGTAATCTTCTTGCCTATACATATATATAAATGGATAATGTTATTCATAGTCAGCAACTACAGTAGTCATCCTATGTGGCAGCATGTTATTTGAAGCATTCATTTCCCGTAATTCTGTTGCCTCGTAAAGAAAGCTAATGACTCAAATAACAAGCTGTAACATATGAATAGCATTAGTCTTAAATTGCCATTCCCCACAATTTATGCTTCATAATCCTAAATTTTTAACATGTTTGTAGGATTTTGGGTGATGTTTTCATGGGTCAGTATCACACAGTGTTCGACTGGGAATATGAGGGTTGGATTTGCTGAAGCTGCTTTACTTTATCCTTCTCTGGTTTCTGTAAAAGGTCTTCTCTGTAGCATTTGAAATCCCTTTGTAAATTGCTTTCAGATTACAGTTTCATCAAAATGTGCTTTATTAATGTATGTTCTAATCTAACCTTCATGTTAGTTCTTTATTGTAGCACTATGAGAATCGTTTTTGTATATTTTTTCTTTTCAAGGCCTCACAGTTTCAATTTATTTATCTCAAATATAGAAAAAATTATTTATCTAAATTAAAAAGGAAAAGAAAAGAAAAGGAAAATATTAATATTATTTAGTTATAAAAAAATTGAGTTAATACTAAATAATAATTGAGTTGAGATTTGCTATCTCCATTTAACTATCTTCGCACTAATTATTGAAACTTTCACGCATCAACTTTTGTTAATAGATAAGAATTCGAATTCGAATTCGAAATTTTCTTAAGTACCATCATTTATATCGTACTATTTTTGTATTTTCCCATTTGCTAATAGGAAATGATTCGTTAAGATGTCAAAAAATTATGAAAAAACAATCAAATGAAAAAAGTAGTAAAGTAAGGTTTAGTGGAAATCCAATTTCAACGAGATTTTCGATACTAAGCTCTAGAACTATATTCAACCACTTCTTGCAACTAATTATATGAAGGAAAAAGTCATATAGATAGAATTATAATCTTTATAAACATTTAAATTAAACAACGTATTATAGTTGGTAGTAGTGTAATCAACACAATTAAAAAAGTTAAGAAAGGGAAGTGGAAAATTCGATAAGACCTAAAGGCTAAAACAATAAGAATATTTTTTTTTTTTTTTTTTTTGTAAAGAACGGTAAGACACGTAAGAAACAATTTACAAAAGAAAAAATAAAATAAAAAAACTATTTAACATCAATGAATATCAAAAATAACACATATCAATATAACTAAAATTTTAGTTTGTTACATTATGCAATTAAGTGTCATTCTTAGTTGAATTATGTAGTCCCTAATAAAAAATCTCATGATTTTTTTGTTAAAATCTCTTTAAAATTTCCGAAGTAATTAAAAATTTAGAAACCACATATACATCTGTTAAATATAGTAAATAGTTTCAAGATTCTAAATTTAGATCCAAAATAATGAATAGATTCTCAGCTTGACCACATAAAAATAATTGTCTACGGAATATTAACCAATCAACCTCCTTATAAATAAGAATGTTGAGTTGGAGCAAAACACAATCAAATTTTCTTTTGATCTTCGTAAAAATCATCAAAGATGAAATATGAATAGGCTTATCCAAGTTTCATTTCTCCTCAGTGTAGCTTTATGCTTCTTGTCCCTCCCTGGCATTGTCAACTCATAAAACATTCCACAACCCCCAGTTTCTCAATTCTACATTCAGGGACAGGTTTATTGTGATACATGTCGTGCTCGGTTCATTACTGAACTTAGCGAGTTCATCCCAGGTACACAATTATAATCTGTACAAAAATGCTACTCATATTATATATTCTGCTTTTCCATGTCATCCACACTACAACTAAAAAAGGCTACTCAAGGTTGAATTTTTTTGTCCCCATACTTGTAAAAAGTTTCGACAAAATTTGAATTTGACGCTTCAATTGTTGCTGAACTTCTTTTATCTAACAATTTATGAGGCAGTTCATCATGCTATTAGAGAATAAGTGTAACACCCCGAATTTTCTTA